>APFE030131630.1:0-47272 GCA_000404065.3 Pinus taeda | reverse complement strand
AGAGATTTAACATGCAGAACAGCAAGGCAGCTGTGACTCCAACTGTAGTGGGGTTGAAATTGACCAAAGAAGACAACAACAAGGATTTTGATCCAAAATTGTACAAGAGCATAGTTGGCAGCCTTATGTACTTGACTGCAACTAAGCCAGACATTATGCACGCTATGAGTTTAATCTCCAGATTTATGGAAAGACCGAAAGAGACTCATTGGTAGGCAGCCAAGAGGATTCTAAGGTATGTGAATGGAACGAAGGGGTTTGGTATTTTATACTCCTCTTCTGAAAGTTTCACGTTGACAGGTTACACGGACAGTGATTGGGCTGGAAGTGTTGATGATAGGAAAAGCACATCAAGATATGTGTTTCATATGGGATCGGGAGCCATCTCATGGGCTTCCAAGAAGCAACCAGTTGTGGATTTGTCAACAGCAGAGGCAGAGTATGTGGCAGCAACAGCAGCAGCATGCCAAACAGTGTGGCTGAGAAGAGTTCTCAGATATTTGTGTCATGAACAAGAAAATGACACAACCATTTACTGTGACAATAGCTCAGAAATAGCTTTGTCTAAAAACTCCGTTTTTCACAAAAGAACAAAGCACATAGACACCAAATTTCACTACATACGTGAATTGGTTAACAATGGTGAAATTGTTTTACAGCACTGCAGAACAGAGGATCAGCTAGCTGATATCTTGACAAAACCATTGCCAAAGAAAGGTTTTGATCATTTCAGGAAATGCCTGGGTATGCAGCAGTTGAAATTAAGGGGGAGTGTTGGATATTAATTCCAACTGCATCACATAAATGCAGAACAGAATCTGATCTTTAGCAGCTATTTCAGATTGTCCGCTTCAGCAAAGTCTTCAGATATTTTGCACTTTAAATGAGCATTAAATGTGCAGAAACTAATTCCCCTGTAACCGACTTGTTTTTCAAGTGATAAAGTCATCACCGCCTCTTTGCAATAAATATGCAGATAAATATCAGCAGATATTTTGCTTAGTTTATTATTAAACTCAGATATTTATTTTTCCTATAAATGTAACGCACAGTAGTTCTGTTTTCAAGTGCAAGAAGGTGTAAGCAGAAAAAGAACAAAGCAGTTCTGTTTTCTGTCTGAGTATAAGAAATTTTAGAACAGCAGTTCTGTTTCTAAGAGAAGGTTAGAAGAACAAGAGTGTGACTCTTCTGTAAATTCACAGCAGTGCTGAACCTCCGATTTTCTGAGATAGAGAAAAATCGATTTCTGGAACTGAAGTGTTCCTCTTGTAACAGCTAAGTTTACTGTATCATTTTTGGTTATTGCTTATGAATACAAGTTTACTGTTTTGCTGATTTACTGTTGCTATTACACCAGTTTTTAGTGTTGCTCAGTATTCCTCTGTTAAGAGTTTTATTTTAATTATCAAAAATTTCCTGTTGCTGCAACACCAAATTCCTGTTGCTGCAACACCAACTCACTGTTGTTGCAACACCGAATCTTGTTGCTGCAACACCAAATTCCTGTTGCTGCAACACCAACTCTCTGTTGCTGCAACACCAAATCCTGTTGCTGCAACACCAATTCCTGTTGCTGCAACACCAAGTCCAGAAAACAAAATTATCAGTTTTTTGTGCAGAAACAGAACAATTTTGTGTTGTCTGTTTGTTAAGGAATTTAGCAGAAAATTCCAACAGTTGCGTCTCCCCTGCATTGGAGGAAGGCATATATTCGGTTAGGAGTTTGGCCATAAACAGAGGTATTAAACCTGCCTTGGGAGGTATGTTCAACCTCGGCTAGAAGATGATTCAATGTTACATTCAGGTTGCTTAGAAACGTGCTGCCGTTTGTATATTGAATGGTCAGGTTTGTGTAAGGAGTCGGCCACCACTCTAGTTGTAAGATGTTGCACATGAACATATTAAAGGAAAATATGACAATAATATATATAACCATGAAAGACCAGGATTGCTTTCCATGGAAGCTGATCATCTTTGTCGTGGGTGAAGGCGGGAAGGCGAATGTCATGATACTGGGAGAGGCTCATGTATAGTGGCCTTGAAGGCTAAGAAGCTCACACTTAAATGTACTCACCTTCGTCAACAATGGAGAGAAAAGTTATTTGAAGTATTAAGCGCGACTCGAGTTTAAATGTGTTTACAATTCTCGACCGTCAGAGAGAGAAATCACCGTAGTCTAACTGTTCTACGTTAGAGAGCGCCACTCTATGCTATAGCCAAACTGCAATTTTCCCGTCACGTAAATAAATTCGCCACCGTCCATCGGAGAGAGAAATCACCGTAGTCTAACTGTTCTACGTTAGAGAACGCCAATCTTTGCTAGTCAAACTGAAATTTTCGCTTCATATATTTTGGCTGCACTCTTGTGGTGGTACCTTTTCCTGGGCTCAAATTCCAACCTCAAGTTTAGTCAGATTGATACTTTTCTAGACATTTCCCTGGCACAACTTCCAACCTCAAGTTTAGTCAGATTCAGGGCGATGTCGTTTCAACTTTCAAGATTGACTTCGGTAGTACACTTCAAAACTACTGTGGCGAGATGCAAAGAGTCAAATTTTAACAACTTGATGTGGTCGTTTTTGGAGAAATTTCCACTGAACACGGGTTTTGAAGGAAAAATACGCATAGCACTTAAAGGCAAGCTGCATTGAAACACACCTCTGGACGTCAATATCAAAAATTTAAATGAAGCGAGTAATGGTACAAATTGAATGGCTTTCAACTTCAGTGTTGAATGTTGAAATGAAATTATTCAGTCTTTTCTACAAATATGAATCATAAGATGAAGTTGTTCATATCTTAAACGTTTCCAGTGGTACAAATTGAATGGCTTGCAACTTCAATATTGAAAGCTGAAACGAAATTGTTCAGTGTTTTCTATAAATATGAGTCCTAACATGAAAAGTTCATATATTAGGTTTTTATAAGTTCACTATTGATCTTATATTGTTATTGTTGTGTTTTATAATTGTTAAATTTGAAGAGCTGCTTTTAATTTCAATTAAATGACATATTTATTGAAGCTTTCCATAATTTAAAAACAAAAAAACATTATAGTTTTAAGGATAAATATTATTTTTATATTTTATTTTTCATCAAGTTTATTTTTATTACATTAGTGTAACATCAAATATGTAATATAACTAAATCTGAAAATTATAAAAAATGATTGTAATTGTAATTTTTTATAATTGAATTTGCATTTTTTTAAAGTGTTCTTAAAAATGTCTATTACATTCAAATTATGTACTATCAATAATTAATATCTAACTGAAAAAAGTTCCAAACAGTAAATATTGTACATAACACCAACCCACCATCGTGGTTGTAGTTGATGGCTATTTAGGCTAAACCTGAGATTTTAGAATTACTTTGAAAATAATATGGAATGAACATGTTGTTGTCATTGGACTTGTGAGTGGGTTCATGGTATGGAACTGCCACCCTCGTAAGGCAGAGCATGCATTCCCATTGATTGTCATTTATGAAGTCTCCCACATACAATAGTTGTTTGCCTCTCAACCTTTCCAACATCACATAGGTATTGAACCTAGACATGACATGTAAATATGATAAACCCAACAAAATCTAGAAACATATTGAAATGAATCAGCGGGTTATTGATTCAATGAGAACAACATTCAAGCCAACACTGCCATGAGAAAATACATCATCTTGAAAGTTCACAATCGTGAAGTTTTCATCTGCATCTCTAGTAATTAGAATCCATTCTACCATTATTTATGTAGTCGAAATCAAGGCTAGCATAAAAGCATGACCTAGGTGGATACAAAACATAAAAGTCATTATACACCCATCTCCCCTTGAACAAATCATATTGGCATTGTATTCTTGGTGAAGGAGAAGAACGTTCTTCCATGGACATGTTGGTGCCCTTGCCTCCCATGGGCACATTATTATCACTCTTGTTACCTATAATTGTATTTGACCCATTGACTTCCTCATGCAATAGGGTTTCCATAATGTTCTTGGCAATGTATTCCACCCCAGTATTACTCTCAGATTTACCCCAAGAAACTCCTAAATCTTGTTGTCGAAGGTGGGCCACAGAAAAAATTCCTGAACAATGCAAAACAACCTGCAAATTTCATCTCGCCTGTGTTGGGTAATGGATTCTAAAGCCATGAATAAGTGCCTTCGTTAAAAGCCCATATCAAGAAGGAAAATAATATGAGAAAATTGCCACTCCATCTAACCATGCTTGCAAAGAAAGTGTGTCCTTTCTTTCCCATTTGTCTATCTACATGAAATCATATATATATATATATATATATATATATATGAATGAGAGAGAGAGAAGTAGCATTTTACAGGTAAGGCATGCACTTGAAGCAATGTAGTGCATATTCAAGGTTGCAAAACCACAACAAAGTATTGAAAAATCGCTAAGGTGAAGGGTTGATTCTTTGTTCTCATCAATTTTCCCTTCTTAACTCTTTCCTATAAATTTCTCATAGTTTTGTGGTTCTTTTTCACGTCTACTTCTAATCCGCCCAACCGAGCACAAAGTCTCACCTCAAAAACTTCAATGTTTTGCTCAGACTACATAAACAAGAAAACATCAAATTTTATTGAAAAATAATGTCTTAATATAGCATCTCTACCTTGTTTTAATACTGGTCAATTTTGCTAATTAGTCGGTAAAAAATAATGTGAACGTTTATATTTAGTGTGGAACATGTAATGGCCTCCAGAAAATGCACATGCCAACCAAACTTTGTAATCACTACTCATAGCCTTAGCAAAATCTCTTTAAAGATATTTTTGATTTAGGTGAGGGAAGAGATCTTTAAAGTCTGTAGGTGTCTTTCAAGAAAATCTAGCAGGATCTTATATTTTCAGTCTTTTTCAGTATGTGAATGTTAAAGTTTTGTACATTGTAAAGTTTTCTTGAGATGAATATTATTGGGTTATAGGAAGCAATACATCGGTGACTCGTGAGAAGAAGTTGAATTGAAGGAAATTAGTTAATGTCAACCATGTTTCTCTGTCTTTCTCCTAATTAGAAAAATATGAATTTTAAAAGCACTAGAAGGGAATGCACTGACTCATTGGGTTGTGTTTGTGTGAAACTCATGGAAATTATTCAAATTGTGAAGATATAATGAGGTTAATTATGGCTGAGAGTTTAGTATTTATTACTTATAACCTACTGAAGTCAATTTGTCAACTAACAATACATATATGTATATGAATCTTTGTATATTGTGTAAAGGGTATTAATACAACATGGTTTGGATTTTAATATCACTTTTGCCATTATACTAAATTCAATGTTATTGTTGTAAATAGTGTGATCCAGATAATTAAATCCATCCACTGAATCGCTAATTTCCATAAAATTTTGTAACACGTAATTTATCTGGCAACAATTTATCAGACATCCCTTCATCGAGCATTTTGTTATAATATTTAATTTAAAAATGATCCATGGGATCAAGAATTTGCTCAAAAATAAAAGTGCTCAAAATATGTAGAAATATACATTAAATCATAGATCTCATTGTTCTGATTCCAACGATAGTTGAATCGCCTCAATATGACATCATATGAGGAATTTATCATGTTCTGATGCTTTTGATAAACAGTAAAAACATAAACTTGCATGGTTGGTTGGGCAGTGTATGGATGCCATGTGAAAGTTTGTACATTGACGTGGTGCTAACGTCAGCAAGGTGACTGTGCAGTACGGAGCCAATCAAGACATGACACATGGTCCAATCATACAAGGGAAAATGGAGTGATTTGATCAATTGGTGTGGTTTGGTTTGAGCCAATTATGGAGTGGCACATGGCCTAATCACAGGGTGCCATGTGGCACTCTTGATGAGGCCAAAATTTAGTTAAGGATCGGATGATCCTCCGCAGGGATCGAAATCATGAACTATCACCAACTAATTGTTTGCTCTACCACTACGCTATGTTGTTTCTTATTAATACAAAGTGATCCTGGAAATTTTCATAAGTGCTTTCAAATAAAAATCCTGATCATGCATGACCTTTTACTGACACTTACATTTTCTTTGTGAAACCATCAACAATGCATATTATAACAATACTTTAGCAAACCATCAACATAAAATAGGAAACTAATAATAAGCTAGAATCATGAACAAACATAAACACATGATATGATAATGGAGTTCACCTCGTGTGAGCTATGTCTTCATGCCAGGTGTCAAGAGTGGGAAGAAACCACTTCATTAGTTCCTGCAAGAAGATGATGAGTACATGATGAAATCTTTGTCAATAAAGGATTAACACCCTTAATTAGAGTGACATGTCTCTCCACGAGACATTATTCTATAAGAAATATCACTCATAAAATATCTCCTCTAGCATGACAAAGGAACAATATTTACCACAAATTTGGATATAATAATCCTCTCACAAAAAGACATACATGGATCTAAAATTCAAATCATTATCTCAAGTAAAATGAAATGAATATATGAAAAGAATGCACCTTATACCTCCAATTCTGGGGACACCCTAAAAATTATCTACTCGAATGAAAAAATGGCATGCACCGTCACATTCCTTGTGAAAAATCATGAAATTTGAGTATAAACTCGACCCCTTTCTGTCTCGGTCAAATTTGGGCTCCTCGAGAATCTCAAAGATTCCTCAAAGACTATCTTCTACATTTTGATTGAAATTTGGATTCTTTGATAAATAAATTTATCATACCATCGCATTCATTGCAAAAAAATGAGAAAAATTAGTATAAAGTTGGTTTGGTTTTGAAATCGTCATTTTCGGGCCTCTAGGGAATCTTTCAGATTCCATGCAGATTCTTCCATCAAGGTTCCACCTTCATGGTTCCTCCCTCAACATTATGCTTCTGAATAATCCGTCACTCAAATCAAAAAACCAATCACGCCATCAATCTCCTCTTGAAATTCTAGTTAATCTAAGCACAAACTTGGCATGATTTTAACACCTTCAAAAATTGGCTCCCATGGAATCTCCAAGATTCCCTACAAAATTTTGCATAAAGAATATTCCCTAGTGTAATAGTCCCTCATAGATTCCCTCGAAATTTTTGCCCTGCCTAGGTGCGGTCCTTCTCTCATTTCTACAGCTCGTTCCTCCTCTCGACTCCAGTCTCTGTTGGTCGAATGGTGGAGTTGGGTTCTTAAACAAATTTCTCGGAAAAATATACAAAGTTGGCTTGTGGATTGTTGGTGATTGTTCCAAAATGAGGTGGGATAGGCTGAGGTTCCAACCTTGCGGCCTGCCATATTTAAATCATACTTTTGTTTTATACTTCATGGGGGAGCGTAGGTGGCGGGTCAGAGCAGGTTCAACTCTCGCGATGTTGGTGTATGCTATATGTGTTATGGTGGGTTAGCAGCGTTTGACCACCCAACCCACTCTTTTGGTTTGGAAGTTGAGAATGGGTCGGACGGTACACTAGTTGGGTGGCCTACCACCCAAAATATTATTTGTTTAATTATTTTTGACATGGTTGTTCAAAACTGGCAATGGAATTTTTGGCGGTCACCGAAAATTTTTAGTAGATGACATTTTCACCATTTTTGACTGCTAAAAAACGTCATTATTAAGTGTCATCTTTTCGCTTGGTTAACTTTCAAAAAATTTAGAGGCTTCCAACAAATTTATCCAAACTTCCAATTTTCGTGGACATCCAAATTTACTTAGCAACCTGTTAAATTTAGCTAGTGGGGCCTAGTTGGCCAAAACTTTGATTGTGAATATATTGAGTATATGAACTCGGATTTGAGTCTCATTTGCACCATTGGAATCAAGACAATGAGCTATTTTATATGGTCTTGGTTGTGATGAAATAGGGTAAAATTTAATTTTTAATCCTTTTTAGAGCAAACTTTGATTTTTGGGCCTTTTTGGAGCCACCTGGATCACATAGTGGGCGATTTTTATATAACGTGTTATGGTTGGCACGTTGGGGGGAGGGTTAGGCTGGCGAGCTCGCCAGACTGACCGCCAGACTAACCCAACCCCAAGTTGTATTGTGGTATGGTGACCGCGTGTAAAGCAGAGAGGACAAGGTGCGTGGCACCCAGCCGACGCCTCAACCCTAGGCTCTATTATGAACATGTAGCTAGTGGTGGGAGGATCAGGAGGGTTGCGTGTATGGTATGATGCTCATGCCCAATACCCAGCCACATTACATTTCAAATTACTAGGATTGGGGCCAACGAGCACGTGGCCTCTGGTTTTCACCTAATGGTGACATTACTTTCCACGTGATCGACCAAAAGGCGGAGAATTGGGGTGTAGAGGCCAACTAAACATTTGATAAATTGCACCAAAATTAGTAGGTTTTGTGGCTCAATGCACCATGTGGACTTGTGACATTTTTGCCTTGCATTGTCACCAGTGCTGAATTTTGTTGCCAATTTTGATAGAGGGACGGATTTTGCAAAACAATTAGTAGAGAAATGAAGAAGGATACCTAGCTTGACCATCTTTTATCCCTTTTAAGCCCAAGAAGGGCCTACATAGGTGTTTTTGAGTTTTTTGTTCATAATGGCGGTTTTAATTTTTCAATTTGAGCATTATTTAATGATGTAAATTCAAGTTTGAGCGTATAATATAAAGGGCCACCATTGGAAGCTGGAACTAGAGATGTAGCCTAGGAGGGGTGAACTCCGTCATCAAATCGTTGTGTTGTGATGTTACATGTTGTCTATTTTTCGCTGTTAAAATCTGCAAAATTTAACTTAGTTTATGTGCTTTTTCAATATCGATCCATTCCCCATAAGACATAAAATAGCTTGTAAAATTTTACATGAGACCTTTAATTTTCATTTCAGATCAGTTTGGTATCAGAGCATGGTTTTTGTGAAGGTTTGAAATTTTTTTCAAGTGTTTTCTTGAATGACTACAAGGTATAAATTGAAAAGAGGAGAAGGAGATCTTGAATAACCAAACCCTCAAATTAGTTCAAGGAGGTCACAAACACCACAAACTCCACTAGTCATGGCACATGAAGAAGGACATGAGATGATTTTTTTTTAATGAAACCAACTCAAAAAAAGATAGAAAAGATAGATCAATGCCTTAGAAGTGAGCCTCTTTGAGGGGGCAACCTCCTTTACATTACACAAATGAACAATTCTTTGATCATACAAATGACTAAACCTCCTTTCTATATATAGGAGTCTAAGGGGTCGCATAATAATCAAAGTCAGAATTACAATAATAATATAAGGGCACAAAAATAATAATAGTGGGCTTCTATGGGGCACACTAATAACAATATGGGGACAATAGGGGCACAATAATAACAGTAAGGGGTACAATGACAATAGTAATGGGGGAATCAGTAGTATTATAGGGACCTAACTTGCCCCTCTCCTTCAAAAAAGTGTTTTCCTCAAAGCTTGAGTAGTTTTGGATGCTTCTGTATAAAATTCTGATCCTCCCATGTGGAATCTTCAGCGAGTAAGTTCTTCCACTTGATGTACTCTGAAATTGATTGATTTCGTAGTTGTCGAGTTCTTGTTTATGTGACTTCTTCAGGTTCCAATATGATTTTTCCTTCCTCGTCAAGTTTTGGAAATATTGTTTGAACTGGGAGCTTGTCACCTTTAAGCTTCTTTAAACATGAAACATGGAAAACTGGGTGCACCCGGGAAGCTGCAGGAAGCTCCAATTTGCATGCCATAGTACCAATCTTTTGCAACGGACCATAATACTTTGGTGATAATTTATTATCCTTCTTAGCTTTATTGAGGGACATTTGTTTATATGGTTGTAGCCGTAGGAATACACAGTCACCTATATCAAAACTTCTTTCACTGTGATGTTTATCTGCCTATTGTTTCATTCTATTCTGCACCAAAGTGAGGTTGTCCTTTAAGAGTTGGAGAACTTGTTGTTGATGCTTGATTTGATCTTCCACTACTTGAACCTTAGAATTTTCTCTTAAATATGATGTGGTGGATGGTGGATGATATCCATAAAGTGCCATAAATGGGGTCATTTTTGTTGCAATATGGAAGGAAGTGTTATACCACCATTCAACGAGAGGCAACCATTTGACCCATTGTGTTTATTTATCAGAGACAAAGCAACAAACATATCCTTCCAAACATTTGTTTACTATCTCAGTTTTCCCATTAGATTGGGAATGATAAGATGAGCTATGAGATAACTGAGTACCGAGACAAGAAAATAAAATTTCCAAAAATTTTCAGTGAAAATGGGATCTCTGTCCCTTACATTAATCTTTGGGTTTCCATGTAGCTTTTGAATTGTTTCCATAAATGCAATAGAAACTGTACTGGATTTAAATGGATGAGATAATGCACAAAAGTGTGAATACTTAGTAAGTTTGTCAACTACCACCATGATGACACAATTTCCTTCGGACTTGGGTAAACCTGTGATAAAATCCATTGGAACCTCCTCCCAAAGTTGGCTTGGAATGGATAAAGGTTGTAATAGACCTGGGGTCTTAATTGTTTCAACTTTATTTTTGTTGTCAAACCAAACATTCCGCCACAAACTTTAGAATATTTGATATAAGGCCATCCCAAAAAAAATCCTTCTTAACCCTGTGGTAAGTTTCTAAAAATCCTGAGTGCCCTCATAAGGGAGAAGTGTGAAATTCCATAAGAATCTTTTGTTTGAGTTGGGAATTCTTACATAGGTATAAGCGGTCTTTGTACCATAACGAATCATTTTTCTAGCTAAATGTATCAAATGCACTGGGATCTTGTTGTATCTTTTGAATGAGTGCCCACACTTCTTCATAATTCTTCCATTCATCCCTTGCTTCGCTTATCCAATCTGGTTGGATAATGGAAATGGCGCAAATAAATGCTTCCACGTCCTCATCCTTTCTTGAGAGTGCATCTGCCACAATATCTTGCTTCCCTTTTTTTAGATGATTTCAAAGTCATAACCCAACATCTTTATGACCTATTTTTTCTTCTCTTCTGAAGATAATATTTGTCCTAAAAATTATTTAAGGCTATTATGATCTGTTTTTACCTTGAAGTGTCTTCCCATTAGGTAAGATCGCCATTTCTTAAGTGCATGTAGTATTGCCAACATTTACTTCTCATAAATAGCTTTGTGTAAATACTTTCCTTTGATTGGACGATTTTCGAAAGAAATGGGTCTTTCTTCTCGCATGAAAACAACACCAATTCCAGTAAAAAACGAACTCAAAAAACAGATTCGACACCAAAGGCTCGACAAACGCATCGAACAAGCTCTGGAACCCTAGTTGCGTTCCGGCGCTTTCGAGCCCTTGCTGGTCTGCGGCCTGTGGCTTTGGGCCCTCTGCCCTCCTCCTCTGCGTTCCCTTTTGACTTTCTGTGGATTCAGAGTGCACAACTCCTGCTGGGTGGGACGTTTAAGCCGGGCTCGCCCTCATGGAGGCCCCGAGATCGCCCCAGGTAGGCCCGCCTTCATCTGCCGAAGCTTTCTCTCGGCTCGTGGCTGGCTTGCCGCAGAAGAAGAAGAGTGAAGCAGTCAAGTTTGTCAAGAGGCTGGAAGACATTCCTGAAATCTCCCTGCCGCTAGAGACCCCGATTCAAGTGGCCCTTTCCTTAGCTGAGCGGGCTCTCGTGGGCCAGTTCACAGGTCTTTGGCCTTCTCCTAAGACCACAGAGTCATGGGTAAACAGGAACTGGGCTCCTATGATCAAGTGCAACATCACTTCTTACTTCTTAGGACGAGGGTTTTTCTTCTTCGAATTCACCTCAAAGGAAGACAAGGATCTGATATTTCAAAATGGCCCCTATTTCATGGGCCCTCAGGGTTTGTACCTCAACAGATGGACGCTGAATTTCGACCCTAGAGTCAATGTCCCCTTGGTTGTCCCTATTTGGGTCAGACTCCCTAATCTCCCAGTCCATTGCTGGAACTGGGACTCTTTGAAACACATTGGGAATGCCCTTGGGAAATTCATAGATAGGGAAAATAGCAAATATCAATATGACTGTGCTCGTATCTGCGTAGAAGTAGACCTAGAGGTGGGTCTCCCGGAAGCCATCAAAATCAAGGTAGGCAACTGGGCCCATCTCTAGAAGTTAGATTACGAGCAACTGCCTTTCAAGTGCCGAAAATGTCATGTCTACGGCCACTTTTCCAGAGGATGCCCAACCAATGTGGAACCAGATAAGGGAAAAGAAGAAGGCTGGAATCAAGTCAAACGCACCAGGAAAATCCAAAAGCAGGTTGGTCCAAATGGAAGAGGTACCCAGGTCCACCCTCAGCAACCCCCTCCCAGAAAGGATCAAGAAAACAAATTCGCCCCTCTAAGCTTGCAAGTAGAGGAAACTCAGGAAACAGAAAATCAAAAATCAACCCCACCCTCTAAAGGCACACCCAAAGGTTCTGGAAATGGAGTTGAGCAAACTGGAAATGGTGTTTCAGCAATAGAGGCAATGGCTGAAAGTGGTGTTCCAGCAACAAATATGGCAATAGCTGGGAGCTCCAAAGTAAACATTGTCGAAGAAGAGGAAGACGAGCATGATTCAGAGTACTCGGAGGAAGAGGGGAAAATAGGAGAACCCCAAGAAACGATAAGGAGATCCATAAAATGCCACAAATCAGATCGAGAAAAAAGAGAGCAGGAAACTTTCAAGGATAAGCTTCAAGGAAGCCAGCCAACCCTTGAGAAGTTACTAGCATCAAAAGCAAAGATGGTGAGAAACCAGCCCCAAGGCTCCAAAGGAGCCAACCAGAAATACAAATGATGAAGATAGTCTCCTGGAACTGTAGAGGTATGGGGAGTACAATCAAAGAAGAAGCCATCAGAAGTTTAATAAGAACAGAAACTCCTGACATACTTCTCATCCAAGAGACCAAACTGGAAGACAGTGTTTTCCTTCAGGCAAGTAAGAAATTCTAAAACAAATGTGAGGCGAAAGAAATCTCAGCCCGAGGGGCTTCCAGAGGGTTGGGCTCTCTTTGGAACGTTAGAAAATTCACACTCGTTTCTGAAACCCTCAATACTCACTGGCTGCTCTTAAAATTGCAGCACATAGATTCAAGAAAGATAATCAGTCTCTTCAATGTGTACACCCCCGTGAACGTTGTGGAAAAAAAGGACTGCTGGGACTCCATAAGAGCCCAAGTAGATCTAGTTAATCTCGAGAATATCATCATAGCAGGAGATCTCAGTCTCACTCTCTTATCAGCAGAAAAGAGAGGAGGCAACATTGTTCGAGATCCAGCAAGGGAATGGGCAGAGGATCTTATGCAGGACTGGGATCTGCTGGACATCAAGCCAATTTATGGTAAGTACACTTGGACTAACAACAGAATTGGTCCTGGTCACGTTGCTGCTAGATTGGATAGATTTTTAATTCAAAACTCCTTTCTACTGCTTGGATTAGAGGCTAGAGTGCATATTCTCCCATGCAACACTTTGGATCATAGACCCATCAAGCTGGAACTCATGTCACAGCTTGACCTTGGACCTATACCTTTCAAATTTAGTCTGCTCTGGGCTAAGGAATCAGACTACATGCAATTAGTTAAAGACACTTGGGTGGAGTCAGTCAAAGGTTCCCCCTTTTTCGTCTGGGAAGAAAAGCTCAGAAGAGTGAAAAGGGCTTTGAAAACATGGGCCAAAGCTCTTCCAAATCCAGCCAATGAAAGGAAAAAAATCCAACATTTGCTGGAAGTCCATCAGCTCCAAGCCGAAACAGCTGACATAACAAAAGAGACTCTAGATAAAGAAGCTCTGTTTCACCAAAAATATCATAAGGCATGTCTAGCTAAGGAAGAATACCGGAGACTTAAGTCTCGCAGTCTCTGGCTCAAATAAGGGGACAGGAACTCTTCCTTCTTTCATAAACAATCTCAGGCAAGGAAATGTACCAATACCATTTCTAAAATCAAATATGGTACCATCATTTACAAGGATAATGAAAACATAAAAAAAGCAGCTTCACTTCATTTTAAAAGTCTGTATAGTGAAAATATAATTCTGGATCAAAACTCAAAGATGATGGACGGGATCCCTTCCCTGATTTCTGCTGAAATGAACCACCTTCTTGAAGCTAAAGCCACCAAGAATGAAGTCAAGGCTGCCTTATTTGCCATGAACCCAGATAAAGCCCCTGGGCTGGATGGATTCTCAACTAGATTCCTCCAAATTTGTTGGTCCATTGTGGAAAAGGATCTTTACAAAGTGGTTCTAAAATCCCAAGTTTGCAAGAAAATTAGAGGAAGCACGAACTCTACTTTTCTTTCTCTCGTCCCCAAAGAGAAGAAAGCCAACTCCTTCAACAGGTTTTGTCCAATTTCGCTTTGTAATATAGGTTACAAATTGATCACCAAAGTCATTGCTAACAGACTGAAGCCCGTCCTCCCCAAAATCATTTCGGAAAGCCAAGGAGGATTCGTTCAAGGTAGACAGATTGTGGAAAATTTCATTCTGGTCCAAGAGGCAATCCACTCAAGCTTGAGTCGCAATGAAAAGGGTATGGTTGTCAAACTTGATTTAGCAAATGTTTTTGATAGAGTTAGGCATAGTTTTCTGTTGAAAGTCTTACATAAACTTGGTTTTGGTGAGAATTTTATAAATTGGATTCGAGCTTGCATCTCGGAACCTTGGATTGCCCCATTAATAAATGGCAGAGCTGCTGATTTTTTCAAAGCCACGAGACGGCTCAGGCAGGGGTGTCCTCTCTCTCCTTTTTTATTTGTTCTTCAAGCCTCTGTTCTCAATTTTTACCTAGACAAAAGAAGAGCAGATCAGGATATTTCTGGACTATGTATTGCGAGGGGTGTGAAAACCATTAATCATGCCCTCTTCATGGATGACTCACTGCTATTGGGAGCATCTTTTGGGATTATTGCCTCCAGATTTAAAAAAAGCTTTGGATGAGTTTTGTTTGGTTTCGGGAAGTAGTCTAAACAAAGGAAAATGCCATATCTATTGTTGGAACACCAATTCCAGCTTGCTCAACTCCATCTCCAAAACCTTTGGCTTAGCAACATCCTCAAATTGGACCTCCTTCAAGTATTTGGGCCTCTCGGTTTTTCTCAAAAAAGCTTACAGCAAAGATTGGCTCCCCCAATTGGAGAAATTCAAGAACAAGTTGCTTGCCTGGGGTTATTCCTGGCTTAACATTTCTAGTAAGTTTGTCCTTATCAAATCTGTTCTTTCTAGTCTTCCCCTATTTCAGTTTTTTGTCCTTCTCGCTCCAACTGGCATACGCAGAAAAATGGAGGAGACCATCCGAAAATTATTTTGGAAGGGGGGCAAGAAGAATGAGAAAAAGATATCGCTAGTCAACTGGGAATGTACCTCCAATCCACTATTAGAAGGAGAATTGAATTTCAAGAATCTTGGCTACCATAATGTAGCAATGGGAGCTGAATTAATCTGGAGAATTATTGCCCCTAATCCTGGTTGGGCGCAATTATCTCTCTGGAAAAAATACTTTAAAGGCCAGCATACTCGTTGCCTAGATCACCCTAAGAAGCACTCAAATATACCCTTCCTGAAGTTTTGCAGCAAATCTTTCTCTCTCATCAAAGATCATGCCTTCCGGGTTCCTGGCAATGGAAAAAGGATCAACCTCTCGACAGATAAAATTTTGAATAACGAGCTTCTGGGAGACTGTTGTTCACTCCAAATGCTGCACAAATGGATGAATGAGGCTGGAATGTGAACTCTGTGGGACATTTTAGATTGGCAGAACTCACGTTGTGCTGGCTGGAATCTTCAAACACCCCCAGATATTTCTATGAAGCGAGAGATTTTGATTTCCAAGCTCCATGGCCTGTCTCCTTCGTTGGCTCGAAAAAGGGACACTAGAGGATGGGGCATGCAGACTAGCGGATACTCTGTTGCTCAAGGTTATGCCAAGCTATGTGAGCGTCCCCATGTGGCCACAAACCCTGAGCCTTGGAAAGGGATATGGCATTATCCCACCTTGCCTAAAATCGACTTCTTCAGCTGGCTGCTATGTCATTCCAAAATTTTGACAAATGATAATCTCCAGAAACGTGGGTTCCATGGTCCTTCAAGGTGCAGTCTATGTAAGGTAAATCAGGAAAGTGTAGTTCATCTGATTCTTGAATGCACCTTTGCTTTGCAGATATGAACAGAATTGTTGGGAACTCTGAATTTCAGTGTCGTGTTGCCTTCCTCCATTCCCGAAATTTTTACTAAATGGCTGCATAGGTATCCCGGGACTCCCCCAAAAAACAAAATCATCAAAGCTGCTTGGACTGCTCTCCCTAAAATAATCTGTTGCCAGGTTTGGCTTGAGAGAAATAAAAGGATTTTTAGAAGCTATGAACAGGATGCCAAGCTTGTGGTAGTTAAGATTAAAAGCAAGATTAAAGAGAGTCTGAGAGATATTAAAGATGACTTAAATCTCAGCCAGTAAGATATAAATTGGGGCTCCTTTCTTGAACTCTAGTTCCAAAATAGTGCAAACAGTATCCCCCTCCACAAAGATTGGCAAATAAGACTTTCAGCAAATGAATTGAAGTACTGGGCCTCAAATCAGTAGAGATTCTCCCTCTTTTTTGATGGGCCTGCAAAGGCCAATCCTGGAAGAGCTAGAGCTGGAGGCGTCATTTTGAATCCCGATGGCATAAGGATACACAGTTTCGCCTGGGGCCTGGGCATAGCTTCTAGCATTCAAGCTGAGGCTTTGGCTCTTTTTCAAGGACTCAAGATTATGAATGATGAACATCAGGGAGGCAAATGTAGTTGGGGACTCCTAGGTAATAATTAACATTATGGTGACTCAATCTAAGCCAACGGATCTAAGGCTTGCAAGGCTGATTTTCAGAGTAACAGATCTTAGAGACTCTTTCCAGAAGTTGAATTTTTATCATGTGTTGAGAGCTAACAACAAGGAGGCGGACATCAAAGCCAACAAAGTAGCCCTCCTTACGGCTGGAGCCTTATTCAGAGGAGGACAAGATTCACGGGAACCAATTCCTTAAGTTAGATAGATGTCATGTTTTACTGCCTTCTGTTAAATCAGTTTGTATGTACCCATAAAGTTGAGAAAATCTCAGAAATAGACTACATAGTAGCAGGCAAAAAGAGATGTGAGCTAAGCATAAATGCCATGGCCTTGCATGGTTGGGTAGTACTTGTGGAATTAGGCTCACCTTTTGTAATCTGTTTTTTGGCATTAAGGCCAAGTATCTAATATATCCTCTAACCGTTTCTGTACAAAAAAAAAAAAAGAGAAAAAAAAAAAAAAAAAAAAAAAAAAAAAAAAAAAAACACCAATTCCATTTCTTGAGGCATCAAATTCCACAATAAAGGTTTTTGTGAAGTCCAGTGTAGCTAAGACCAGTGCTTGGCACATTGCCTCTTTAATATGTTCAAAGGCCTTTGTTTCTTCTAGAGTCCATCAAAATGCATCTTTCTTCAATAATGTTGTTAGAGGTGCTACTATTCTCCCACAATTATTAACAAACTTGCGATAATACCCTGTCAACCCAAGAAATCCTTGTAGATTCTTTATGGATGTGGGAATTTTCCATTCCTTAATGGATTTAATTTTTGTAGGGTCTACATTAACTCCTTCATGAGATACAATATGACCCGGATATTCCACCTCTTGGACTCCAAAGAAACATTTGGATCTTTTTGCATATAATTGTTTCTCTCCAATAGTTGTAGCACCCTGTCAACATGTTCAACATGATCCTTCCAAGACTTGCTGTAGATTAGTATATCATCAAAAAATACTAACACAAATTTTCTAAGGAATGGTTTGGAAATTGAATTCATCAAACCTTGAAATGTTGAAAGTGCATTGGTAAGGCCAAAAGGCATGACCAAAAATTCATAATGACCCTCATGAGTTCTAAATGTTGTTTTTTGAATGTCTTTAGTCTTCATTCTGATTTGATGATATCCTGAACGAAGATCCAACTTGGTGAAGTAAATTGATCCATGCAATTCATCCAATAATTCATCAATGACATGAATGGAAAATTTATCTTTAATAGTGAGCTTGTTGAGCTCCCTATAATCTGGACACGTGCACCATGATCCATCCTTCTTGTGCACCAATAATACTAGATCAGAGAAAGAACTTTGACTAGGTTGAATTATACCAGCCTCTAGCATTTCTGCACCATACGTACAATTTCACTCTTTTGGGCATATGGATATCTGTAAGGCCTGATGTTTGGAGGAACACTTCCTGGAATCAAATGAATAGCATGGTAATGATCACGAATAGGTGGTAGGCCTTTGGGAGTCTCAAATACCTTGGAATGATTTTCCAAGGCTTTTGGGAGATCTGGAGAAATAGATGATTTTGATGTGGGGACCTCTATCAAACATAATTGTGAAATTATTCCTCGTTGTTCTTTCTTTAGAAGCTTTGTCATTCCGTTAGAGTTGATTATATTTCTCAGTTTCCCTACGATACCCCTTAATTCAACTTCCTTTCCTTCCAAACAAAATTTCATGAAAAGTTCTTGAAAATTAAAAGCTGTTGTACCCAAGGATTGTAGCCATTAGACTCCTAGTACAACATCAACACCACCCATTGTAATTGAAAGAATTGGGCTATTCAATACATATTCTCCCATGGATAGTTTGATATTATGGCACTTTCCAGAGCAAATGGTTCCTCCACTTGCAACCATCACTTGATACCCTGGTGCGGATATAGGAAGCAATTCAATTACTTTGCTATCTTACAATGAATAAAATTATGGGTACTACTTGAATCAGTCAACACTATTACCTTTTTCTTCTTGAGATGTCCTTCTATCTTGATAGTTTGAAGAGTGATAATTCTCACCAATGCATTACACGATATGGTAGGATTCATTTCTTCTTTCTCTAGGGTTTTTTCTTGGTGTATATCCTCTTCTTTTGACATTTCTTGTTTCTTTTCTTCCTCCTCTTCACAATCTATGTGAATAATTTATTCTCAGCACACTTATGACCTTTAGTGTATTTGCTATCACAAATATGACAAAGCCCTTTTGCTATTTTTTCTTCCAATTTTTGTGGTTTCAACCTTGTAGGATGTGGAAGCCTAGGGGCAACAACACTTCCATCTTCATAGTTATGAGTGGTATGCTTCCTAGTTGCCATAATCTTGCTTTCCATTTTTCTTGCCAACCTGAATTCCTTCTCCAATGAATCATGTTCCCAAAGGTGAACCTCATGTTGGATGTTATCCTTTAAAGTCCCTATGAACACATCAATCCTATGCTCCTTTGGAATATCTTTTACCCTTATGTTCATTTTTTGGAAGTCCTCAATGTGCTCCATCATTGAACCCTTTTATTTGAGATTTATCAATTGGCTAAAAAAGGTGTTTCTTTTTGTATCCTCATAATGTGCTATCATTTCTTCCGTAAAAATTTCCCAAGTGACTATTTGTTTACGAGAGCACAAACATCGATACCATACAAATTGATTTGGTTCCAAATATAAAGTGGCAATGCTTACCATTTGTGTGCTTTTCACATTATGGAGATCGAAATAGTGCTCCATCTATATTGTCCACATTACAGGATCCTTGCCATGAAACTTCCTCATATCGATCTTTGGAACATGGTGGGTCTTCAATCCAATGTTAGAGTCTATGAAATCATGATTAACATTTCTTTTGTTCTCATCAATAGTTTCCTTATACTACCCTTTCATCGTCAGTAAACATTTCTTGTAGCAACTTTGTCAAATCTGTCTTCAAATCTTCCATTTTTCCTTCCATTTTATCTTCCACATCATTCATCTTAGCTTCCAAGCCTTTCTTTAAACCATCCATATTAGCTTCCATGTCATTCATCTTAGCTTCCATGCCTATATTTAAACCATCCATCTTATCTTCCACGCCATCCATCTTAGCTTCCACATATTTCTTTAAACCATCCATCTTAGCTTCTGTTACTTTTTGTGAGAGTGAATTTTGTTGCACTTGGTCTCGTAATTTTGATATATCATGTTGCATTTCTTCCTCTCCTTCATGAGTCATGCTAGAGATTTTAGGTTTCTTAATAGGTGTTTCCATTTTCTTTCTTCGGGGCATCAATTAATGATAATTATGCTTCACAATGCCCTTTGAATTCCTTAAAACTAATTTTTCAAATCAAGCTTATGCAAAATTTAAAAAAAAACTACACACCTTTTTTCACTTTGTAGGAGCTAGATATTAAATATGATGTATCTCTAAAATTTTGGATCTTCAAGGTCTGACATTGCGAACTAGAGTAGCCCTCTGATTCCTCTTTCCAACGCCACCAGTCTGATTTAAATTGGATTCTCCAAGAAAGAGTTATGTCCAATCTTCCATGATGACCTGATTATACACTTTTTCAATATATCAAACTTGTATGAAGTTCCATGTGTCACTGTTTCAACTTTCGGAACTAAAGACGATGAACAAAAAACTACAGTCCGTCCTCTTTCTGCAACTTCTTATGAAATTTAAATCTGATACTCAGAGAGAAACTTATGATGATTTTCCCAAGGTTACCTATTTAGGATGTAATTTGAGAGCATGCAAAAACCCTAACTTCCATAGATCATATCTATGAAAATATAGCAAGACAATATCTAAAATTCAGACCTGAGGATCATCGAGGTTTTGGCTCAAATGGGCTTTTTTATCTTCTGAAACATTGCAAAAAAAAAAAAAAAAAAAAAAAAATAATTATAGTGAAAATGCTACGATGACCTGTTTGGAGCAGTGAAACCCTAGAATCCAAAGATTTGATACCAAATGGTATGAAACCAACTCACAAAAAGATATAAAAGATAGAAAGATAGATTAATGCCTTAGAAATCAACCTCATTGAGGGGGAAGCCTCCTTTACATTACACAAATGAACAATTCTTCGTTCATAAAAATGACTAAACCTCCTTTCTATATATAGGAGTCTAAGGGGTCACAATATAATCAAAGCTGGCATAACAATAATAATATAAGGGCACAACAATAACAATTGTGGGCTTTTATGGGTCTCACTAATAACAATATGGGGAAAATAGTGGCACAATAATAACAATAAGGGCTACAATGAAAATAGTAATGGGGGAATCACTAGTATTATAGGGACCTAACACATTTGAGGATGAGAGAGATTTTAGAAAGGATTTCTATGATATGTTTGAGATGGTGAAAGTGTTTTACAATGAGAGGAAAACAAGGTTGTAAAGAGAAATTTCTAATCAACCAAAAGGCAATGGTGGTGATGGGAGCAGGCCTCCACCTCCACCTCCATCTACAACTCCATCCTCACTTCCTTCTTCACCTCTTTCATCTCATAGATCTACTCCTCCTCCATCTCCAAAAGGACATGTTAAGTCTCCTTTAATTAAGGTTGATGTCAAGTTTGAATTTCCTATGTACAATGGGGAATTAAATGTTGAAAAGTTGGATAATTGGGTTTGTTAAAGTGGAGTCTATTGCAAGATTCAAAATATTGATGATGATTTCACTAAGATTCAGCTTGGTTCTCTTCATTTGGAAAGTGAAACTCTCATATGGTGGGAGGCCAAAACTCAAGAATATTTGAAGAAAAGTGGTAAAATTATCTCTTCTTGGAATGATTTTATAGATGCATTAACAAAGAAATTTTATCCATTAGCTTACATTCAAAAATAAATTATGAATTGGAAAAAATTTAGACATGCTAAAGGTCATAGTGTCCAAAGTTACACACAAAAATTTACAAGAAGAGCTTTAATCTTGGGTGTTGATTTGTCTTCACAAGATACTCTCCTTAAATACATAGGTGGATTACATAGTTATTTGATACATACTATACTTATGTTTAATCCCACCAATCTATATGAATTATGCATTCATGCAACTCATTTAGAATCAAGAGGCAAGAATGTTCCTCAAGGTACTAGCAAGAAACCTTCCAAATATATAGACAAAGGAAAGGGAAAGTTTAAAGGCAAAGGAAAAAAGAATGATACTAGTAAAAAAGAGGGAAAAAAACTTGCCTGTAACATTTTTCAAAAGGAGGCCGTGATGAAGACCATTGTTAGAAACTACATCTAGAAATGAGACAAAATAAGTACAATAACAAGTGGAAACAAAGAATTGTTATTACAACTCAACAAGATCTAGGATTTGATTCAGGTGATGAAACCAAAATCACAGTGATGGGAATGAAAGGTATAGATTCTAATGCAAGTACTAATTCTTCTAGAAAGCCTATTGAATCTCAAAATGATAAAGAAAGAAGTGAACTTTTCCATATCAGGTTCATTACAAAACATACAAAAGTTGATATATTGTTTGATAATGGATCCCAAGTCAATCTTATTGCTGAAGTAATTGTGAAGAAACTTAATCTAGAAAATACACCTCATACTAAACCTTACCCTTTAGGTTGGGTATGTGATGATGCCAAATTGCAAGACAAAAGAAAATGTAAACTCAAATTCACCACCACTGCTAACTTTATAGATGAGGTAGAGCTTGATGTTGTACCACTTGATATTTTCAAGATTGTTTTGGAGAGTCCATATTTGTATGACCGAAAATCAATATTCTATCATCATGAGAAAAAATATCATATTTTTAAATATGGATTTTAGTATATCATTATAGCACGTCACAAGAAGATAATCTTATCTCTGATTAGTGTTGGTCAGATGAAAAGGGTTGTAAATGCCAATAAGAATTTTGTGTTGTTGATGAGTAAAGATAAAGATGCTGTTGAATTTGAAGCTTTCACAGGATGTGATTCTAATCTCAAGCATGAATTGGTTGAAGTTGTTAACACTTATGACAAGATTTTTCAGGAACATGAAGGGTTTTTTTCCTAAAAGAGGAATCCAACATGAGATTCACTTGTAGCAGGATGCACCACTTCCAAATATTGGCATATATAGAATCTCAGTTTTGGAGAATGAAGAGCTCAAGAAGAAAATTCAAGAGATTCTTGACAAAGAGGTCATCAAACCCAATACATTTACTTGTGGATCCATTATTTTATTGGTTCATGTTGACAGTGCTAGACCCACCAACATTTGAGGGTATATCCCTAGTAAGAATTCCCAACTAGACCTTAGACCGTTTAGAGTAGGAGTCCTAGCAATGGGTGGTAATGTAGTGCCTTGACCGCAGCAGTGTGCAGAGATAAGTATAATGACTTTGGGTGGAAGAAAACATGTGACCTTGCAACAATTCAAGTGAGATGGATGAGGGTTCTAACACATGGAGGGGAAAACGAAGTGTGCCCTTAAAAGCTTGCAATAATACACAGATTGAAAGGAACACACAAGCATAATGACATCACGAGATGGGAAGTGGAATAGTCCACAAACCAAAGTGATGAATTAATCCAACAACACGCATTCAACAAGATTCATACAATTTCATACAAATTGGTTCATAAGAAAATGCGTAAATTAAAAAAAATACATTGCTAAAGAAACCAGAATAGTCCAACTACAATAACAACATATGCATGAAAGCATGTCAGCTTTGTTATTATTATTATAAGTGAAAGTTTCATCCATACATACACCATTGGTAGCCGCTAGACCCAATAGTGGAACATTACATTCAAGAACACCTACTTCTCCAAAGAAGTATACTCGCTCTACACTATGGAGAAGCCAAGGCTCGACACAATACTCCCAAGCCTTCTCTAAGACTAAGCCTAGCTAAAATCTTGGCTCCCAAAAGCCTCTTCTATGAGTTATGAGATTATATTTATAACAAAGGGTTGGGTCACCCTTGACATTCCCCTTTGTGACTCTTTGACTACCCTCATGACACTTCAACTTCTTTATAAATAACTCATTACATTACATAGTGATTGTTCACATTCCACTAATGACACTTGGAATTTCACTTACAACATATTTACAAATATTATACATTTTCGACATGTACCCATGTGAGAAAAAATAGACTAGAGATGACCTAACAAGATAAACACCGTGACTCAGAAGTTTTGGGGAAGACCAACTCGGCAACCTCCACTTGATGCTTCTCTGATGACGTACTGGTACCAAGCTTGGTACTGTTCTATAGTGTCCCCAAACTGCTTGGTTTTTGATAACGGACCCTTACCTCCATAGATTCTTGGTATATGGTCTAGGAACTCTTGTCCAACTCATCCTAAAGCATGTGCATCATGGACTTGGCTATGGCAGGACCACCAATGTACCTTTGCATTTTTTCTGTGCTTAGCTCCAAGTCGTCGTTGGTGGCCTCTCGCCTTAGCTTCTCCATGTACTTGTTGATCTCTAGCCAGACTTGGTTATTTTCCTTAGCTTCGATGAGGGAACCAATTAATGTGATCTTGTGCGTTCTTACCATGACCTCCATACTCTTAAATAACCATGCATATGAAGCCTATATGCTACTGACAAATAGGGTGAGCTACTTATAATTCTGGATTAACACCCAGATTGATGTTGTGTCTAGCTCTGCTTACAACTTCATCATCTTATGCAAGTAAAGTGGGGATCCCTTGTACCTCATTGTCCACTCTTGCACATGAGAAATAACAGCATGTATGTCCCTAAGATTTTGGACAACCCTTTTTCTCCTCTACTGAAAGCCATGTAGATGGACAATCACCTTATTCACGGTGAAAAATCCATCATAGAGTTTTCTCATGCTGGTATCAAGCATTGATTCTTTAGCAAGTATCACTTTCCTCATCTCTGCCATTATGGAACCTGCAGATTACTCTTCCTTCTGCTTAGCTTGTTGCAAGTTCCTTGCCATCTGTTCATTCTCTGCTAATAGGAATTTGACATTTGAGATTGTGGCTCCTGCATAATCCATAGTGGCATAGACCATGGTGACTAGATGATTTCTGACATCTGACACTATCACCCTTTCCTTCATAAATGCAGGTGACACGTGATCATTCGGGAAATGATTTCTTTGCACCTTTATAATATTATTTTGAAACTCATCAAATGATAGATTGTAGACATCCATCACCGGATCATCATCAAGGAGTACAACCTCTCCTTGCTTGCTTGGGACTAGTTTTGACACTGGAGGTGGTGGAGGCTGAGAGGTGACCTCAGGTTATCTTGGCATGAGGTTGATGTCTTGGTCCTATGGCTCCTATCCCAACTCCATGTCCATTACTTTAACCATTTTCTCAATCTATTGAGGAAATTCCTGATCCTACATCTGCTCACTCTCTTCTACATCTGCAAGCTTTTTTGAATCCTCCACATGTATGGGCACAATTTTCTCTGTCATCGCACCTTACCCTTCTTCTTGTTCGTGTTTCTACTTCTCTTCCCTCTCTCTCCTTCTTAGCTCTTATTCTTCCTTCAAATTCTTCTTCGTTTCCTGCAACTTCCTTTCTGCTTACTCAAACCTTTTCTTTTCTCTCTTCTTTCGCTCTGCTCTCTTTATGTGTTGTTGCCTTTTTTCCTCCGCTGCCAAAGATGATTTCTCAATCAGAGGATATTTTTTGAACTTGTAGATTTTCTCAACCTTTGGGTTCTCGGAAATCTTCCACTTACACTTTTCCTACGCCAGTTTGTTGTTGTTGTTGTTGTTTCCTGCATTGTTGTTTCCCGCAGAGAAACTTTCCATGTTGTGGCTATACTGACCAGTTCATTGAGATTGGAGTAGTTGTAACAATACCTCCAAGGCTCCTCCTCTGCCCAATGACATGCCCCATGGATCCATGGATAATACACCATCGCATAGTGGTCCTTGCAAATATCATGGGGATCGTACGGATTGAAGTCCTTGGTGCTGAACTCAAAATTCACTAACTCATTACCTTTGGCATCTGCATGCTTTAATATATTAATCTCATACAATCGAATCCGCAAAGGAAGAGTGGGACATGTCGCATTCTTCCTCCTATGCAACCCTGTTGATAACCCTATGGAGATGTGATATGTGACCTCTTTCATGACCAAATTGTCCGTGGCATATCTTGGTAGAACATGTAGAGGCTTCTCTTCACCAAACATCCTTATGAAGGTGCCACCGGGTAAGGCATACCAATATGCAATGTCAAGTATTGCCTCCATAGATTCTTGGTACATGCAAGGTGGATCATGCTCAAAGATCAACTTGTATACCAAGATAATGAAATGGTCAATCAGCCTCACCATAACTCATTGGTAGCTGTAGTTAGAAATAAACTTGCAATAAATATTGATAACAGTCTCTTTTGGTGTCCATGTCCAACCCATGCTAGGAAACTGATGATGGGCACAAATTACATCAAGTAAATACTCAGACATGTAGAATATCTCTTTCTCATCCTTACGCGGATTCGGGGCATTATTCACATAGAATTTCAACTCAAGAGCCAACAAATCTAGCCAGATGAATGGCCTTCCATGATTCACCAACTCGTCTAAGATGACCACCCAATTATCTAGAAAGGTCTCCACACTCTCTTGACCATACAATCGCCATGCAAAGATGATCAAGAGTTGGTAGGCCTTTCTGAGTAACTTAATTTTGTAAACATGATTAGGTTTTACTATGAACTTTGACGACTCTTTCACCCAACGCTTTATAATATATATGGTATTCACAAAGCTATGGGTGGCATAGAAATGTGTGTCCATGCGGTTCAATAACTGTGGTAAATGATACATTTGATGATAGTTCTTTTCCCTGAAGGTAGAAAGATGTGTCCCACTAGAACTACTCAATGCCATAGTCTCTGGATCTATGTGTGAGACAATTCAGTGGCTAATGTATGCACATGGGAAGGAAGGGTACCTACATGCAACCTTATGTGACCCTGAACGGTGGACATTGACATAAACTTATCGATCCTTCAAGTCCTCCTTGAAGTCCCCTGAAAATATATCCTTGATTTCCGACCATCATAACTTCATGCCCTTCTCAATGAATAACTAAGTGTCTACATAAACTAGAAAATTCACTGACACCTGCTCAACTGCTTCTCCAGCGCTACTCTCAATAGTATCCTTTGATGCAACTCTCTTGGAAGCGATGTTACCTGATACTGCTGGAGAGTTTCTCAATAAATGTTGTACCTGGAGACAAATATGACTCTCGTGGCATGCAAATGGAAGCTTGAAACCAAAATCACTTCAAGAATAGACCAAACAAAAAACTGGGCAACTACTGGGAAGAATTGGGCAATCCTAGATATCAGAGGTGACTGATTGCCAACTAGTTTTGCACATTGTGCAGTGCTAGATTCCAGTGGGAGGACTTGCTGACTATAACTGTGAAATGTGCATTTTAGTAAGGCTTACACCAAGTGGGACTGCACATTGCACAATCCCAGTGGCCAAGGCTGAGGACTGGCTCCTAGAACTGCACAGTTGGCGCCAGGCCTTGGTAGCCTTTCTACAATTCCTGGAGCCAAGGTAGAGCCTTGAGATACAGAAATGCACAGTGCATTCTAGGGAGGAGAAAGATCTAGGCCAAGGAAGCCCGGATATTCACAATTGAAGCATGAAAAAAAGCAGGGATGAAAGTGGAAGTGGCAGTGGGTGCAAATTTGAGTGAATGATGACGCATGCAAATAAAATGAGTGCAAGAATCAACAAAACTAAAGATAAATGAAGCATGTGGAGAGAGTTGCTGCAACATCAACCGTTAGTGAAAAAACTAGGTGATGAATGTAACACTCAGGAAAGGAAATGAAAAAATTAAAACAACACTTCTACAAGCTAAAACAAATCAAAATTTCAGTGGTTTCCCAATAAAACGAGCAAAACAACACTCTCATGAGCCAAACAAACAAAAGCAATAGAAAAAGAAGCAAAAGACTAGAAAACCAGGACTTACTCGGACAAGAAACGATGATCACACAAAAGTTTCCTAGATCTCCTCAGCAATTCCAGAGCTCCAAGGTCTAATGTGTAAATGAGCTCTAGCAACGTCATTTAAATAGATTTGGTTGATTTAGGTTTTATGACGTGAAGACCAAAAATCTAGGAAAAAGCGACACTTGGTGATAGTTTCCAAAATAACTCGAGTGCCACCTCCGGACTGCTAGAAATAGGTCCCTATTTTCTAGGAATGTTTTCTTTCTTTTTCATGGGAAAAATATGCCATGAATTTCCTCGATAGATTGCATAGTTCTAGGGAAAAATGGGTAACTCACGGGCTCATGCATCGGGTAGCTGCTGAGGGAAAGTATTCTGCACAATTTTTGGGTTGAGTGGCCTTGGATACCTCTCATGTTCAGCACAGTTTCTCAGCTGAAGATTGGCTTTCAGCTAGCTCTACATAATTTTGGAGTTGAAGGCTCACTGTTGGCTTAGACCACGCAAGTATTGAGAGCAAGGCTAGTTGCCCTCAAGGTTTGTGCAGTTCACTAAGGCAAGCCTGGAATAAGGTTGAAACCAACTCAAGACATCGACTTGTGGGTTAGACGGTAAATCAAGTAAGAAAAAACAATCCAAAAGAAAAATATAAACATAAATGAAAGCATAAGTGCATGGGTCAGTGTGAGATGAGCTGCTCCGCTTGAGGAGGGAGGCTCCAAAATAAAGCATAGGAAAAATTTTGGAGGGTGGTTGCAGCTGCTACAACAGTTCTAAATAAAGATGGTACATGGAGAATGTGTGTGGATTTCCTAGATTTGAACAAGATCACGGTAAAAAATCATTATCCTTTCCTTGCATTGATGATTTTCTAGATCAGTTAAAGGAAATTGTTTACTTTACCAAACTAGATTTGAGAAGAGGTTATCATCAAATAAGGATTGTTGAAGATGATATTTGGAAAATTTCTTTCAATACAAAACAATGTTTGTTTGAATGGTGAGTTTTACCATTTGGGCTTTGTAATGCACCTACAACATTCATGCAAGTTATGAATGATGTATTGAGACTAGTCCTTGATTATTTTTTCATAGCATACTTAGATGATATTTGTATTTTTAGTAGGACTCGTGAAGAACATGTCAAGCATGTGAAACAAGTTTTAGACGTTTTGAAAAAGGAAAAGTTTTATTTGAAGATGTCTAAGTGTGAATTTGGGAAAACCTCTTTGGTTTATTTGGGTCATATTGTAGGAGGGTGTGAATTGAAGATTGATCCCTCAAAAGTTTATGTCATTATGAATTGGCCTAAACCCAACAATGTAACTGAAGTTAGGAGCTTTTTGGTAGCAACCCAATATTGGAGAAAATTTATCACTAACTTCTCACTCATTATAGCACCATTACATGCTTTGACAATTGTGAAACGGGTCTTTAAGTGAGGAGGAAAGCAAGCTAAAGCCTTTGACACTTCCAAAGAGAAAATCAGTACAATGCCATCTCTGCCACTTCCATATCTTGAGAAACCATTTGAAATTCAAACTGATGCAAGAGAATATGCTATGGGAGTAGTTTTGATCCAAAATGGTAAGCCAATATGTTATCATTCTGAAACCTTTACCAATGTAGTAATTAACTATCCAACGTATGATAAATATTTGTATTCTTTAGTACAAAGCATGAAGAAATGGAAGCATTATTTTGTGGGTAAAGAAACAATTACACATTCTGGCCATCAACCTTTGCAATATTTACAATTACAAACCAAGCTACAAAAAGCTAGACATTTCAAGTGGATATGATTCCTACAACAAATTCATTTGGTGATCACGTATAAGAATTTTATATACAACAAAGTTTCATATATGTTACCAAGTCCTATTTTTAATGCATTTGTTATTCTTAAGCATAACTCAATCATACATGAAAGTTATATTGAACAATATGCTCAAGATGATGATTTTAAATATGTTTATGCAACTTTGAGTCAATGCAATCATGTTGAAGATTTGGGTTATCATGTTCATAGCAAGTTTTTGTATCATCTTGGCAGGTTATGTGTTCCACGGGGTGAAGGAATCAATGTCATAATGGAATCTCACACTTCTCTTATTGATGACCACTTTTGTGTAGGAAAAACAATTGCTCAAATTCAGAGGTATTGTTATTGGCCTCACATGAATGAAATTATTTCAAGATATGTGATAGGATGTTCCATGTGTGTTACTGGTAAGCCAAGTAATAGAAAATTGGGTTTGTACACTTCTCTTCCTATTCCTTCTCTTCCTTTGGAAAGTATTTCTATGGATTTTGTTGGGGGACTACCAATGTCTAGGAAAGGTCATGATTATCCATATTTTGTTGTGGATCGTTTCAATAAAATGTGTGTGTTGATGCCTGTAACACCCTCCTCCCACATCCACCCAAGTAACCATGCCAACCAGGGTAAACATGAGATGAGAGACTACTATGATAAGATTCGACCTTGTATGTGACCTTAAGAAAGTGGAATCGACAAAATATCAGACACAGTCATCCAACATCATCAACAAAACCCTCAAGAGACAAGTCAGCCACTAATACAACCTTCCCATGGGTCCCACTCCTATTCTCGATCTCTTAGGACATAGTCGCTCTCATGCTATGGGAAAGGGAGTCACCGGAAACCCAAAGTCACTCTAACAGACTTTCCTGCTAGTGACCATGTAACAACCCTGGTGAAAAACCTTGTAATAAAAGTTAAAAACAATAACCATGGATGAATGGGATACCTATTCCAAGCTTAATGTTGGGCAAGACATCCTAAGGGGTGTTCATTTGGTTTTTTATGGCTAAGGAAATTGGCAAAGGAAATAATTAAGGCTTTGGAAAGGAAAAATAGCAATTTTGGCACATTTATTTATGAAAATAATGGAAATTAGGAGAAAAAGGGGGTGAAAGGTCACAGGTTGCATGTGAGGATGAAAATAAAGGAAAATAATGGAAAATGAAGAAAATATAAGCCTCATTCATAAAAAGAATTTTGAGGATCAATTGGTAACCTTTTGTTAGTTCAATGTTGGAGCTCTCTCATTATTCTCTCTCTCTCTCATACTCTTGGATACTTATAGTTTTCTTGGAGCACCCTTGGAGGGTGTGGCATACTTGGATTCTTGGAGCAAGAAGGTCAAGGAAGAGCATGAAAGTGCAAGAAGGAATCGACATCAGCAACTACATCAGATTTTCTTGCAGGTACCGAGTTTCATGTATGATTTCTTCACTAGTTTTCACATGCATGACACATGCATGTGGTTACTTTGTTATGATATGTCATTGGCATGGAGGATTTCCTAGATCGTCATTGGATTTCCTAACCTTTCCATTTATGGGTTAATTTCATTGTTTTGTTTGTGGTTGGTTCTCATGTTTCCTTAGCTTGGGTTGAGTTATTAGTCCTAGAAGCCCTGGTTGAAAATTTTCTCTAGAAGCCCTATAAACAACTTGGGTTGAGTTACTAGTCCTGGAAGCCTTAGTTGGACAAATGCTCTAGAAGCCCTTGGTGGGTTGAGTTACTAGTCTTGGAAGCCTTGGTTTGGACAAATGCTCTGGAAGCCCTGGAAGGCTTTAATGGAGACCAATCTAATGATGGTTTTATGATCTCCAACTGTGAGGTGGAACCATTGTTTGATGGGTTGAGGTGGATGGACTCTGGAAGCCCTGGATGAGTTTTGGTTGATGTGTTTTATGATATCCCACATTCGTTCTTGGAATATGGCACAAGGGTGAATGGATGAAGGAAGATTTGGCTCAACCATTCTACGGTTGGTTTGAACGTGGGAGTCCCATCTCTGGTTGTTTCATTGAATTCATTAATGAGAAATCCATTCCCTTGATTTTCATGTGTAAATGTATTGATGTATTTATGGGTTTTGATGGATGATATGTTTACTGTATTTATGTTCCTATTATGCTAGGTATATGCACATTTTATGACAATAGCTATGTATCGATCTCAACATGTTTTTACTATATGAATGGATAATGTGTTCATGATCTAATAGATGATAATGCAACAAATGGCATGAGGGAACAATGGTTCATAATGATTCTTAGATAAGTATGAGATCCCTACACTAAATTTTGTTGTTTACACTTGTAGGTTAAATGTCGATGATATGTTTGATGAAATTCCTGTCATGGCTAGCAGGCGTGTGGTTGAGGTCTTGATTAACTTATTTATTTTGCGTCATAATTTCCCAAAAAATTTCATGATTCTAAGCTATCATTCCATTCTGGGCAGTGACCTGGGCTCTAGGCCTGAAAACTGGCTTAAATCATGGGGTTGTTGGTACAAAACTGGCAATTTTGATCCACAGTTGCTGGCAGGCAGGCCTATGAGAGCGAATTTGGGTTTCTGGCCACTCCCTTACCCATAGTGACTATGGCCTAAGAGGTCCAAACCAGTAATGGGACCCAGGGAGACGTTGTCTGAGTGGCTAACTTGTATCTTGAGGGTTATGTTGATGGTGTTAGATGATTGCATGTGATGTTCTTTCAATTCCACTTCCTTAAGGTCACATAGGAGGTCAAATCTAACCATAGTAGCTTCTCATCTCATTCTTACCCCGGTTGGCATGGTTACTTTGGGTAGACCTAGCAGGAGGGTGTTACAGAGTGGTATCAAAGCATGGTTCAACTCTCAGATTGAATGGGTTGAATGTGTTGGTCATGCATGCATGTAAATTGAATGTGTGTCTCTTACACTTATATACTTGTTTCATTTTCTTGATGATTAATTAGGGCTGTAATATGGTTATCATGGAGAATTTGATATTAATTTCATGAAACATATTTTTCATGAGTATGTGACTGGTTGCATATGGTTATATATCACTTATATGTTGATTTTGTGTTGCCTACTTACATTCTTGTATGTTAGGTTACATTTTGGCTATTTTGATTACATGTATCAGTATTGTAGGTTAATTACAAGATTTGATCGCTTATGTTTGACTACATGCGTTTATGCGTAGGTGTAGTTGATTTGGAATCGCTTATGCATATTTTTGGTTGCATGTGCCAATGTGTACGATGGAGTAATGGTTTTTGTCATGCATGAGGTCACAACATGCATATGGCCCTGCATTGATGACTAGACCCTAGTTAGAGTGATGTTTATGAGTTGATACATTTACTTGCGTATGTCGATATGTTGTTATGATTATGTTATACATGTATCACACTAATTTGGTGATATTGTAGACAATGTATCCTCCCTAAGCTATACTAAGGTACGTTGATTTATTGTGATTTGGTTTATCTAAAATATTATGCCTTGTAGGAAGAAATATCAAATGGTTGGCTAGACGGTTGACTACAAAGACTTTCCCTACGAATTCAAAGAGCAGTATGGTGTTTGGAACTCTTCCAATTTGGCAGTAATGCTGAGAAGTTTAATGGAATAGATAAGGAGTTGAAAGGCAGATAATGATAGAATCATACAGACAGAAAAAGCTAGCAAAGGTAAATGCGGTTATACTCCAAAGCTTGTCAGATTTGTGGCGGAAAGGACCACTTCAGATCATTCATGAGGAGGAGGAAAATACTAATGGGGCATATGGTAGTAGATCACATGGCCATCACCAATCAGATAGATATGACACAATCTAAGATGACAAATTGTTGGACACTCCGGAGAGGAGAAGGGATAGACACGGGGATTATTCTAGTTCTGATTCAGATAGGCACTATGATACTTGCCGGATGAGTTTAAGAAATCAAAGCCACCTACGTTTGATGGAGGGATAAATATAACATAGGATGCAGAGGCATGGTTGCTTGGTATGAAGAAGTTCTTCATGTTTCATGACTACTCAAAGAACATGAAAGCTAGAGTGGCTACTTTTAGTCTTAAAGGTCAATAAGACATCTCATGGGAAGATGTGAAGAATTTCAGATATACAGATGAGGAAGATCTCACTTGGAGTGAATTTGAATGACTATTCAAGAAGAAGTATCTTCCGGAGAGATACTTCGATGACAAGGCAAAAGAATTATATGAACTAAAGATGGGATCCATATAAAATAATTAGTACTCTAGTAAGTTCTTAGAACTGTTGAGGTATGTGCCTCACCTCAAGGAGGAGAAGGCTAAGATTCATAGATTCATTAGTGGACTACCAGTTGCATTCAAAGACAAAATTGAATTCGATGAGCCTAGATCATTAGAGGAGGCCATCCGAAAGCTAAAGAATTGCTATGAACAATCAAAGCACAACACTGAAACTAAGCTAAGCTGGAGAGGTAATGTAAAGAACAAAGGAAAATGGGATAAAAAGAGAGAAAAGCCATAGGGTACAGATAATAAGGAGAATGTTGCACCACCTAAGAGGTTCAATCCATCAGATAGAAGATAGGGACATTGATCTGAAGAAATGAATAATGACAAAGGCTAGAAGCCTCTAGAATGTTGGACTTGTGGCAAAGATCATCGCAGGAGAGATTTTCCGTGGAATCAGGGTGGTAGACCTTATATATATAGTGCACAGGAGGCACAAACTGTATGAGATGTAGGCCAGAGTATTCCTCATATCTATGCAGTTGTGGAAAAAAAGGCAGGCAGAACATAAGACATTTATCATTGAGATGGACGGTAAGCTTTGTGATCAAGTTATTTCTATTTTGATTGACCCTGAATCTAATTATAACTATGTTAGTCCTAACTTGGTGGATAAGTGTGGCTTGAATAAAGAGTTACATGTAGAGGCTTGGTTAGTATAGTTGGCTACAGGTACGAAGAAGCGAGTTCATCATTCGGTAAGAGCTTGATGATTTGATTTGAATGGTACGCCTACAACAACACATTTGAATGTATTACCATTGGGTTCATACAATATGTTATTGGGAATGGATTGGTTATATATCCATAGAACCAAGATTGAATGCTATGACAAAAATATTGAGTGTGTTGATGAAGATGGGGTAGCAAGATTCTTGCAAGGTAAGAATAAAGAAACATTAGTTAGGATGGTGAAAACTATGCAAACAAATCGTACCTGCAGGAAAGGGTGCAAGCTATTTGCAGTACACATTTCTAGTGATAAGGGTAAGGAGGTTGAGGGTGCAGATGTGTTGAATATATATCTAGTTTTGTAGCAGTTTCAAGATGTATTCCTTGAGGAAATTATAGAGCTTCCACCTCACAGGGAGGTATAATTTTTGTTGAGTTAGTGCCAGGGGCAGCTCCCGCATTGAAAGCAGCTTACAGGATGAGCACACCTAAGTTGGTTGAGTTAAAATTGCAGCTGAAGAAAATTTTGGAAAAGGGATACATTAGGCCAAGTGTATCACCTTAGGGTGCATTGCTATTGTTTGTGAGGAAGGAGGATGGTACTCTTAGATTATGCATTGATACAGGCAGTTGAACAAAGTGACTATCAAGAAAAGGTACCCTTTGTCGAGGATTTATGACTTGTTTGATCAGCTTAAGGGAGCAACAATTTTGTCTAAGATTGACTTGAGATCTAGATACCATCAGGTACCTATCAAAGAGGAGGACATTTACAAGACTACATTCAAGACCAAGTATGGGAATTATGAGTTTGTTGTTGTTCCATTTGGCTTAACTAATTCTCCAGCTACATTCATGTGTTTTATGAATTGCGTCCATATTTGGATAAGTTTGTTATTATGTTCATTGATGATATGTTGGTATATTCTAAAAATGAGGAAGAGAATGTCGATAATTTAGAAGCAGTGTTTAGGTTGTTGAGATAGCATCAATTGTATGCTAAGCTCAACAAGTGTAGTTTCTTTCAGACTGAAGTACACTACTTGAGGCATGCTATCTCCAAGGAAGGAATTGCAGTAGATCCAGAAAAGATAAGAGCCATCATGGAGTGGGTAGCTCCTAAGAATATGGACGAGGTGAGATCCTTCATTGGTTTGGCAGGTTACTATAGGAGGTTCATCAGGAACTTCTTGCATATTGCTTATCCTATCACATCTTTGAAGGAAAACGTAAGAAGTTTGAATGGAGTGAGGAGTGTGAGGCTAGCTTTGAGCAACTTAAGCAGTTGTTTCCACATGCACTAATACTACAAATTGCAAATCCAGATAAAGAGTTTGTGATATGCACAGATGCCTACAAGAGAGGGCTTGGTGGAGTCCTTATGCAGGATGGACAGGTAGTATGCTATGATTCATGGAAAATAAATGAGCACGAGAAGAACTATCCCGCACATGATCTCAAGTTGGTAGTGATTATACATGCACTGAAGAGGTGGAGGTACTATCTTCTTGGCAAGTGGTTTGTGCTTATGAGTGATCACATTGGGTTGAGGTATTTTTTTGACCAAACGAATATGAATTCCAGGAAGGCTAGATGGTTGGCCACGATCAATGAGTTTGATTTCGAGATCAGGTACATCAAAGCTAAGGAAAACAGGGTGGAAGATGCTCTTATTAGACAGATACAGGTACATCACTTGGCAGCTATGAGCTCCTATGGGATATAATTGCAAGATAGGATCTTGTAGGCATGAAAGTAGGGTGTAAGGTATATGGAGATTGTGCACAGGTTGCAGTAGGGTGATAGTATAGGTACAGGTAAAGGTTATGGTACAGGTAGAGGTATAGGTGCAAGTACAAGTACATGTAGTGGTATAGGTACAAGTATAGGTACAAGTGTAGGTACACAGGGCATGGACTATTGTCTTACAACAGATGGATTGGTCAGGTTTCGAGACAAGATATATGTACCGAATAGCAGTGAGCTCAAGAAGGTGATCTTGAGGGAGTTTCATGCCAAACCATATTCAGGTCACCAAAGTTATCAGAAGACACTCACAACAATGAAGAGGTATTAATATTGGCTAAATCTGAGGAGCATGTAGCAAAGTTTGTAGCGAAATGTTTCGACTGTCAACGAGTGAAAGAAGAGCGCAAACATCTAGGTGGACTGCTACAACCGATCATGATTCCAGAGTGGAAATGGGAGGTCATTTCCATGGACTTCATTACAAGGTTTCCTAAGACAATGAAGTAGCATGATTCCATCATGCTCATTATGGACAGGTTGACAAAGGTTTCACATTTTATTCCAGTGAAGTCTACATTCTCAGCTAGTCATGTAGCATTGGTATTCATCAGAGATGTGGTTAGACTACACAGTGTTCCAAAGAAGATTGTATCAGACAAGGATGTGAAGTTTACTTCCAGGTTTTGGAAGGAGTTGTTTGCAAGTTTGGGCACCGATTTGGCCTTCAACACAACTTATCATCCGCATACAATGATGAGCCCCAGTATTACAGCAAGGATGCTACAACTCCTAGGGTGACCAAATTTACTTTATCAACCCGGGGTTTATACAAACATGGAGGTGACAATGCTATATGCACAACATATGCATTAATATACTCTTTTCACTTCTCAATTGGGGCAATAGACCACTAGGGTTTTTCAAACCAGTCTTCTATTGACTAGAAGGAGGTTGGTTACTGACAGTGAATGTAAAGTTATCTTTAGTGCAAAAAGTAAATGCTAGCCTATATTAAGGAAATGAAAGTGCTGAATAGAATGTGCTACGAAATGACATGAAATTACCTAGCTAGGAGTTAACAGACATTACTTGCAGAAGAGACCTAATTTAACCTTGCATTCTATCATCTTGTTATCTCAAATAAGTTGCATGGAAATGATCCTAACATTTCTAAGATTGATGTATGCATGCAATAGCTAAATATTGCAGAAATAGTATTTTTGTTTTCAATTTAGAAATGTAAATGTTAAGCTAAGCAAGATTATCTTTTGTAGGGGAGGAAGGTATGCGAAAACTGGTCAAAAATGGAATTGAGGGGTATGGAGGTCAAGTTGAAGGCCTACCCTAGGCTTTGATAATCATTTTTGCCCAAAATAGTCTAAAACAAGTTGTTACAGGGTTTCTTGTACTTTCTCCAGGATTTCTTGTAGTTACTATAGGATGTCCTGGTTTACTAAATGAAACTTAGCTGGAATTTATAGGAAGGTAGGGACGGTGAAAGGAAGTGTTGCGAAGGTGTATGATGGTGGAATAAGGTATGAGGAAAGTGCACAATACCCAAGGATCAGCCCAACTCTTCAGGATGGTTGGATTTTCTCAAGGTGGTTGACCACGGTGGCTACAAAATAGAAATTTGAATTGGTGATTGGTAGGATTTGGCGAGAGGTGGAGAAGACTTATATGAGGCTAGTGGAATGAGTTTCTCCCTGCAGATCAACAAATCCTACAACAACACATATTCATTTCTTCATTTATGCACAACTTTATGTATATGTGGAAAATATGAGTTGAATTTGAGAAATTGATTTATTGATGGCCAATAGATCAAATCTATGGAATGCAATGTTTTCTAATCTACAACAAAATTAAGAAACCAAAATTATAATTGCAGGTGCTTCTAAGAAATCATTAACAATGATCTACTCAATAAGAAATCCTAAGCTATGTAATAACCAAAAGATAAATCCGTTTTTGGTGTTGTGAGAGTGGGGCCCTCAAACCATGATCCCATGAGGGAGATGAGGATGAGGCCACTGTCACAAGATTTTTTGAAGTCTTTTCTTTCACTACCGTAACATTGATCTACTTCTCCAACTAATGGAAGCAAAACTAACCAATCATGCAAAGACTTGTAAATTAAATGAAACAAAGATAACTTCAACAACTAATTTATGATTCTAATCTAAGGATACATGTAGAAAAAGAGGAACCTCTACTGCTAGGGTTGGGCATTAATCCAAGAGCTTCAGCCCTCTGAGTCAACTCAGTACTAGATCAAAGAATCCCTTTTCATTATCACCAAAATGTCAAAAAAAACATGAGAATAACAGTCACAATATCTTAAGCTTGAAATTGCCTCTTGGCTATAATAAAAAGTCGAACCCTGATGAGGCCCTAGGTCTTCTTATATATACAACTGAAGCTATTTCCTTAAAATTAGGGAGGCTTGGCTCCCAAACTCAAGATTTACTTGTCTTCAACTATCACTAACTTGGTTGACAATAAACTCATTGTTGATGAGATATGGTGGAGGCATATTCAAGTGATTGAGAAGTTAAGGAGGGATACCGAATCTCCTAAAATCCTTGTTTCACTTAAATTAGCCCAAAACAACTCCAAGTCCTACAATTAATGCACATTAGGCCACATGACATAACATTTCACCTTTAGCCTTCTCACTAAGCAAAATATAATAAAATATGTAAATAAATGTGAGAAAAGTTGATTTTAATAAGCTGGAGAGTGGTATTAAGGACCATATAATTGACCTATTGATGAGCCTCATAACACAGATGGACATATAGAGAGGGTCAACAGGATATTAGAGGATAGGTTGAGGATGTATGTGATGCATCAACAACGGAAGTGGGAAGAGTATCTCCCTTTGGTCGAGTTTGCATACAACCACAACTATCAGGAGTTATTGAGGATGATTCCTTTTGAGGAATTGTATGGGTGTATTTTTAACACTTCCATTAGTTGGAGTGATCCGGTTAGCAGGGTATTGATTGGACCAGATATGTTGGTAGACATGGAAGAGGAGATGTAGGTGACCAAGGATAATCTCAAGGCAACATAGTATATGTAGAAGAATTATGCAGATAGGAATAGTTTGTTCAAAGAGGTCCAGGTTGGGGAACATGTGTACTTGCACATTAAACCAAATAAGATCTCCTTGCAGATTGGATCATATGCCAAGTTGCACCATGGTTTTGTGGACCCTTCAATATCATTGAGAGGATTGGGCCAGTATCCTATCAACTTGCACTGTGTCCGACAGTGAAAGTCCATGCTGTTTTCCATGTCTCATTTCTTAAGAAGTATGTTAAAGATGTTGATCATCTGATTGACTTGTTTGTATTGCAGATGGAACCAAATGGAGAATTCTAGCCAGTTCCTCAATGTATATTGAAGAAAAAGGTGCTCATGCTTCGGAACCGAGCAATTGAGCAAGTTAAAGTGCAATGGAAGCACTTGGGCCCAATGAAGCTACATGGGAGATGGAAAATCAGATGAGGGCCATGTATCCTTCCTTGTTTTTCGATTGAGGAAAATCAAATAGATATGGTGGTTTGGTATTTGTTTATGGTGGCTTGGTATTTTCTTATGGTGGGTTGTTATTTTCTTATGGTGGTTTGGTATTTTCTTATGGTGGTTTGGTATATGCTATATGATAGTTTGATATATGGTTTATGATGGTTGATGTATGCTATATGATGTTTTAATATATGCTTAGATATGGTGCTTAGTATATGTTTTGATATATGTTTTTGTATATGATTTGTCATATGTTTTGGGTATATATATGATGTTGCTATATGTACACATGTGTATATATGCAAATACCATAACGAGTTGTGTTATAAAGCTCCACTATGTGGTATGGGTGTCATGTTATTATGATTATGTTGTTATGTTACTATGTTATCATGTGGTTATGTTATCATGATGTTATGATCTCATATGAGTTGGCACTTAGCAGGATGATCATTGTAAATATCATAATGAGTTACGCTATAAAGCTCCACTATGTGGTATTTTTTCATGTTGTCTTGATGTTTTCTCTTGAGCAGATATTTCATTGTAAATACGGTATCAAGTTGTGTTATAAATCTCCATGAGTAGTATGTCTTCTTTCAGAAGGTTGCTGAGGTATATCTGTGATTGAACACTGAGGATGGTGTCCCCCAAGGGGGAGGATTCTGTAACAACCCTGGTGAAAATTCCATGTAATAAAAGTTAAATACAATAACCACAGATGAATGGGACACCTATTCCACATTGAATGTTGGGAAAGACATCCTAGGGGGGTGTTCATTTGGTTGTTTATGGCTAAAGAAATTGGAAAAGGCAATGACTAAGGCTTTGGAAAGGAAAAATGAAATTTTTGACACATTTATCTATGAAAATAATGTAATTTAGGATAGAATGGAGGTGAAAGGTCACAGGTTGCATGTGAGGAGGAAAATGAAGGAAAATAATGGAAAATGAAGAAAATAGAGGCCTCATACATAAAAAGATTCTAAGGATCAGTTGGTAACCTTTTGTTAGTTCATTGTTGGAGCTCTCTCACTATTCTCTCTCCCCCATACTCTTGGATACTTAGATTTTTCTTGGAGCACTCTTGGAGGGTGTGGCATACTTGGATTCTTGGAGCAAGAAAGCAAAGGAAGAGTAGTAAAGCGCAAGAAGGCATCGACAACAACAACTACATGAGGTTTTGCTGCAGGTACTGAGTTGCATGTATGATTTCTTCACTAGTTTTGGCATGCATGGGACATGCATGTGGTTTATTAGTTGTGATCAATCATTGGCATGGAGGATTTCCTGGATCGATATTGAATTTCCTAGCCTTAACATTTGTTGGATAGCTATGGTGATTGAGAATTTATTATTGAGTTCACGGTAGAATCAATTGTGTCATACAGTGAAGCATAATTAATTTTTTTCAAAGGACTGCGAGGTAAGTACTTGAGATCTATGAAACTCTGGATTAAGATGATTTTGTGTGAAAAATGAGTTCTATGAATGAAATCAGATTATTAGATTACTTATATTTGGGAGAAGATCTGAAGGAGAAACTGGAACAACACGAAGTGGAAAAAGATATAGAATAGACACTAGAAAGAGATCTCATGGAAAAGATCCCAATACTTTAATAGAAACTGACTATAGCCCTCTGTTGAGTGAATCTGAAAGTGAAGAAAACCTCCTTGAAAAATATAAACTCCGCAGTATTCACCCTTTCATCCTGAAAGTTTGTCGAAGCTAGAATCTAGAAATAATGAAGGTAATTTTGGTTTTCCCCATCCCCCTACTCCCCCTACCCCCCCTACGCTCCACCCCATCCCCTTACGAATCCCCCTCCCCTCCCCCTCTGAAAAGAAATATGGTCGATGATATTAAGCTACCTATGTTTAAAGGAACTAGATCAAAGGATCCAAAACAATTCTGGTTTTTATGCAAAGCAATATGGACAACAAAGCATGTCCATGATGAAAATATAGAGAAGGTTCAACTCATCACGACATTCCGCGATAGAGCGTTGACGTGGTACATGATGTATTCAAGCAATCAGATCAGATCATTCGCAGCCATTAAAACAATGCTGGTAAAAAAAATTAAGAAGCCGAAATTTAGTTGCAATGCATTACATAGTTAAAATAAATTCGATCAGAGATTCAGGCTATTATTGGATCGGGTGAGCTTCGACATAGCTCCGAAGAAATATAAGGAATGGTTCATAGCTGCATTACTAGCACACATCATATTATCTTCAAAGCAACAGGATATAGAAACTCAAGCCGAAGCTCTAGAGCTTGCAATGGAATTAGAAGCTTCACCTATTGGAGATATCAATGTAGGTATGCAGTAGATTCAAATTTGGTTGGAAAATTTGACTCTGCAGTTATAAGATATCAAGAAAATTAATAAAGTCAAATAAGAAGTGTACAAAGTGCAAATCAGAAGGCCACTCTAAAGAACAATGCCCTCTCTTCATAAATTATATGGCTAGTGGAGCACCCAATCCTTTGAATGTTGAATCTAGCCTATGGTGCGAGATATGTAGAAGTAGAGGTGAAAATCACTCAGAATATTATTATTTATTAAAAAAATATGTGTAGACTCCAAAGAAATTATATTGCAAGTTATGTAAATCGATGGGACATGATGAGAATAATTGTCGAGCTTATGAACTAATGATGGATCGCGGTGTTGAAACATATAGAATGCAAGATGAAGAACATGTACATGAATGAAGTGGACATTTCAGTGGTCGAGGTGGCTATCAAGGAAGAGGTCGAGGTGGCAGAGCTGGTTAAGGTTGTGGATATATTATCTGCTTTAATTGCGACCAGGCGGGTCACTTTGCAAGAGACTGTCATAATCCTCCTACGACATGTAAGTATTGTAAATCGTTTGATCATGTAATTGAAGAATGTCCGGTAATTATGGAAAAAAATGAAAGAAAAGAAAAATCAATTGTCGACACAGAACATTCATATGATGACTACCGAATAAGAATTGATTATCCATGAATCAATATTGTTACTAGAAGTGGAGTGACGATTGGAAATGATAAAGTAGATGGAAAGAAGGAATTTGAAACTGCATAGGCTAGAAAAACAACTAAAAAATCTCCTTCTTTTGACATTCAGAAGGAAAAATAAGTGTTTATGGAAGCCAAGTGAAGTTTTATGGATGTTGGAGCTTTGACATCTAGTGCGCAGCAAAAGCAGATGACCAACTGCAATGTAGTATCAACTTCAACATAGAACCAAACTTTGACACAGAATTAGGAGTCAACAAGCCAAGAAGGTATTTTAAAGTCATTTTTGCAAATGTTTATGAAGATATTAAGAGATCAAAAGGTTGTAGAAGGACTACAGGAATTGATGAATTCATGTGCATCAAAATAAATACCACGAAGTGAGTTGCGTGTAGTTAACAATGTGAAGATAATAGGGAAAGAAATCAGGCTTAGTGCGCAGATGGGAGACTATGAGAGGGATCACATTATTTTAGATCTAGGATCTGAAGCCAATGTTGTGATGAAGCATACATGGGAGTTAATGGGAGACAAAGTTACAATGGTCACCTATTCAGCTAATGATGGAAAATCAACAGAAGATCTTCCCCTCATAAACACTATCAGGTGTGATAGTAGACATAGTAGACTATTAGGTGTGATAGTGTGATAGTAGATATAAGATTTATCAAATTTACATTTTTTTATTTAATTAGATATCATGTTTGGGTCAATACCATCGGTTATTTTTATTTTAATTATTATATTATTTTAAAAAAAAGTTTAAAGATTTAGGTTGCATTGATCTTTTTATTTTATTTATAAGACATTATATTATATTACGTTTATAATATATGTACTTCAGGGCCTCCTAATGCAAATAATTTTCAAATTTATAAACAAATAACTTTAAAAAATACCATAGCTATATTTCACTTTAAAAAAGACCATCAAATAAATATAGTGAAAATCAATTAAACGATCTAATTATTATAAAATAAATTATATCAAAAACTTTAAATAATTGCTCAAAAAATGTATTTAAACAAATATTATATGTATTTCTAAATCTTAAATTCTTGTGATTTATATTAATAATAACCCAATCTCAATAATATAATTACTCTGAAAGATAATCTCAGCTTTATAAATATTATTTATTACTAAATTATATATATATATATATATTTATTTCAAAATAAAATTTGACAATTTATCATTAAAATCACTATCAAATTTACTTTCAATCTCAGTATTATATATTTATTTAATTCACTAAAATTATATATAGATATATTTCAAAATAAAATTTGACCATTTATCATTAAGATAACTATCAAATTTACATTTGTTTTCTTGAATTTAATTGAATATCAGGTTTGGCATTTAGTTCCCCATCAAAGATACGCTCTCTACTTTTAATTGGATTTCATGTTTTACATTCCAGCTGTATACATATCTGTCAACTAATTATATAAATAAAATACGTCATATATGAGGGCAAATTGGAGACCTACTCTCTCTTTCAGCCCATGATTCTCCTTTGTTATTTAAACAAATGTTTTATCGTCGTCATGGGATAGGAAGAATACTTCTTCTTATTTTGCCCAGTGAGCTTAAATTAATGGGCGATTTTGTAAAGATTTTCTAAATATTTGGGAATCTGATTGATATGGGTATTGCAGATTCCCAAATATTAAATTAATTGCAGATTTCCAAATATTCAGAAAATCTGTAATTCACTTAAGGATGGACTTGCTTGCCATTTGCGTGACATTTCATCGCGACTTCCAATTTTTCCTCGGGGCTTCCCGTCATGAGCGGTTGTCATACCTATCCCTCTAGTCTACTTAATTTGTGAGTAATAAAATATTATTTTCATTTAATATTAATTTATAATTTTATTTTTAAATATGATTATATTATAATTCAATTTTATACCTGAGTTTAAAAGTCACGTGCCGAATAATTTATAAGCATTACATAACTATTATTAATAACCTTAACGATAATGTAACGCGTTGGCCAGTTCCCTTGAAATTAGGCACGAGAACTATTAGGAGGCGTACCATTTCTCATTTTGGAACATAAACAATTTAAGATTTGATTGTTTAAGATTTGACAAGGGATGCAGAAAGCTTCGGAGGATTCCCCTGGGAAAACTAATTATATAAATAAAATACGTCAAATATGACGGCAAATTGGAGACCTACTCCCTGTTTCAGCCCATCATTCTCCTTTGTTATTTAAAGGAATGTTTTATCCTCGTCATGGGATTGGAATAATACTTCTTCTTATTTTGCCCATCGAGCTTAAATTAATTGTAGGTTTTCTAAATATTTCGGAATTGGATCGATATGGGTGTGGTCAATTGACCGCACCCATATCCATCACATTCCCAAATATTCAGAGAATTTGCAATTGACTTAAATTCACTATTTTGAACAATTTATCGTATGATGAAATGGAAAATATGAGTTGAATTTGAGAAATTGATTTATTGATGGCCAATGGATCAAATCTATGGAATGCAATGTTTTCTAATCTACAACAAAATTAAGAAACCAAAATGATAATTGTAGGTGCTTCTAAGAAATCATTAACAATGATCTACTCAATAAGAAATCCTAAGCTATGTAATAACCAAAAGATAAATCCGTTTTTGGTGTTGTGAGAGTGGGGCCCTCAAACCATGATCCCATGAGGGAGATGAGGATGAGGCCACTGTCACAAGATTTTTTGAAGTCTTTTCTTTCACTACCGTAACATTGATCTACTTCTCCAACTAATGGAAGCAAAACTAACCAATCATGCAAAGACTTGTAAATTAAATGAAACAAAGATAACTTCAACAACTAATTTATGATTCTAATCTAAGGATACATGTAGAAAAAGAGGAACCTCTACTACTAGGGTTGGGCATTAACCCAAGAGCTTCAACCCTCTGAGTCAACTCAGTACTAGATCAAAGAAACCCTTTTCATTATCACCAAAATGTCAAAAAAACATGAGAATAACAGTCACAATATCTTAAGCTTGAAATTGCCTCTTGGCTATAATAAAAAGTCAATCCTGATGAGGCCCTAGGCCTTCTTATTTATACAACTGAAGCTACCAACAATTTCCTTAAATGGCTCCCAAACTCGAGATTTACTTGTCTTCAACTATCACTAACTTGGTTGACAATAAACTCATTGTTGATGAGATATGGTGGAGGCATATTCAAGTGATTGAGAAGTTAAGGAGGGATACCGAATCTCCTAAAATCCTTGTTTCACTTAAATTAGCCCAAAACAACTCCAAGTCCTACAATTAATGCACATTAGGCCACATGACATAACATTTCACCTTTAGCCTTCTCACTAAGCAAAATATAATAAAATATGTAAATAAATGTGAGAAAAGTTGATTTTAATAAGCTGGAGAGTGGTATTAAGGACCATATAATTGACCTATTGATGAGCCTCATAACACAGATGGACATATAGAGAGGGTCAACAGGATATTAGAGGACATGTTGAGGATGTATGTGATGCATCAGCAACGGAAGTGGGAAGAGTATCTCCCTTTGGTCGAGTTTGCATACAACCACAACTATCAGGAGTTATTGAGGATGATTCCTTTTGAGGAATTGTATGGGTGTATTTTTAACACTCCCATTAGTTGGAGTGATCCGGTTAGTAGGGTATTGATTGGACCAGATATGTTGGAAGACATGGAAGAGGAGATGTAGGTGACCAAGAATAATCTCAAGGCAACATAGTATATGTAGAAGAATTATGCAGATAGGAATAGTTTGTTCAAAGAGGTCCAGGTTGGGGAACATGTGTACTTGCACATTAAACCAAATAAGATCTCCTTGCAGATTGGATCATATGCCAAGTTGTCACCATGGTTTTGTGGACCCTTCAATATCATTGAGAGGATTGGGCCAGTATCCTATCAACTTGCACTGTGTCTGACAGTGAAAGTCCATGCTGTTTTCCATGTCTCATTTCTTAAGAAGTATGTTACAGATGTTGATCATCTGATTGACTTGTCTGTATTGCAGATGGAACCAAATGGATAATTCTAGCCAGTTCCTCAATGTATATTGAAGAAAAAGGTGCTCATGCTCCGGAACCGAGCAATTGAGAAAGTTAAAGTGTAATGGAAGCATTTGGGCCCGATGAAGCTACATGGGAGATGGAAAATCAGATGAGGGCCATGTATCCTTCCTTGTTTGTCGATTGAGGCAAATCAAATAGATATGGTGGTTTGGTATTTGTTTATGGTGGCTTGGTATTTTCTTATGGTGGGTTGTTATTTTCTTATGGTGGTTTGGTATTTTCTTATGGTGGTTTGGTATATGCTATATGATAGTTTGATATATGGTTTATGATGGTTGATATATGCTATATGATGTTTTAATATATGCTTAGATATGGTGCTTAGTATATGTTTTGATATATGTTTTTGTATATGATTTGTCATATGTTTTGGGTCTATATAAATATATATATATATATATATATAGGATGTTGCTA
>APFE030131628.1:0-11112 GCA_000404065.3 Pinus taeda | reverse complement strand
ACAAAATATAGATAAAAAATGAAAATTTCAGATAGTGAAAAATTGAATCTCATAACATATTTAAAACTAACATATAATTAAACTATATTTTAATCTTTAATCGCTATATATACTGAAATTAGATAAGAAGTTCGAGAATGAATAATATCGTTACCATTCCCTTTCATTCCCACGGTTAAATTAGCATAAATATTAACAACGTGATGACTCAGTTAGGTCATGTATGATGACTCCATTATGTCGTTGTCGCAGGTGATAACGAACAATGTGGGATATGTAACATCCACACGGTTAAATTAGCATAAATATTAACAACGTGATAACTTGGTTAGGTCACGTATGATGACTCCATTATGTCGTTGTCGCCAGTGATAACGAACAAAGTGGGATATGTAACATCCACTCACCTGCTCCCCATTATCCATACGAGTCTAGTTAACGTTAGTCACCATTTCTGTAGGTTACCTCGTCCTGGGACTACCGGAATGTAGAAACATGTGGCCGTCTTCACGCAAATCCCGTTGCTGAAAGGCCTCTCGGCACTCGTCAGCTGCAAATTTTGTGGGTGGATTAGTCACAAATCTTTTCAAAATGCTTTTTTTCTAAGTATATTTTGATATTTTTAAGTAAATGCATTAATCTTTTCCATTTCTTTCAAATTATTATATTTCCACCCATTTGCGACTATTAAATTAGTATAATTTATAAATAGACTTGATAAATATATATTTATTTGTACGGCTAAATTTTCAGCTTTTCCCTGATGGTTTTACAAGTGCCAGTGATTACAATCGGATTTCATAATTGATGGGCGCCATTTTCCTGAGCTTCTTCAGCTTCGTTTACGGTGTTTTTACTCTGCCTCCGACGATAAGAGAGTTTGGGATGGTGTAGCATGTCTTTCTCTCAGATTTGCTCTATCGATTTCTGCATTTCTGTGGTATGATTCAGCGATCTGCCAGTTGTTATGAATGATAGGTTTGCAGGGCCAAAAAAGAGCAAGAGCGCGTGACCGCCTAAAAATGGAATAGTTACAGTGATATGGTTCTGCAACATTTACCATCCACCTGCAGATCCAATACCTCATTTTGTTGAGATTTTTATGTTAATAACACGGTGCTGATAAGTAGGAAGTAATTAGAGCAACGTCATCGACATCATCTATGTCACGCTCTATACTGGCGGTATTCTTCCAATCGCACTATAGCGAGGTGCGGCACCACCGATCACTTTCTTTTCACCAATACTTGCGATCTTGGACTATGCCTAACTTTCGATACTTAGTTTACTTTCTTTTTTACCAAGTATTATGTTTTCCTTTATACACAGTGAAAACCATTAACATTCACCATAAACCGCATTAACACATAAATGCACAACAATATGAAGGGAGGGGCAACTCTCTATAATGAGTCTGCTTACAATATCAATATATATAAGTTCAATCTTGGAAAACCCCAAATTTACACTTAATCAAATTTACATTCATTCGTCAAACTTGGTTGCCTAGCCGTGAGCGCACCTGGACAGTCGCTGCACGACTTGCCCAACTCTTCCTTTACCCCTCAACGCGTTCATTCAGCTCGTCGAATGAACCGTGTCGTTTGCTCAACTCGGGCACCGCTACCCACGTCACCGTTCCAACCTACTCGGGCACTTCTGCATGCTAGCCGCACCTCGTTCACAAACCCAACACCCATTGTTCACCTTGTCAGGCGCGCCCACCCGCGGGTCACCCTGCACGAGTTATCCACCCAACCGACCGTCCAACGTTTCACACGGCTAGCACACACACCGTGTCGCGCTGCCCGAGACTTCATCGTCCACGCCTTCGGTTTCACCCGTCGTGCGGGCTCATCCACATCGCTGTTCTGCACCAACCGCAGAACTATGTGCCTTAGCTCGCACCACGACCTGCTCCTTGATCGAATGCTCAAGTGTGATCGAATGAATGATTCCAACCTCACCACCGTTCAGCTGTATATATGTCAGTCGTCTATCGCGTGGGCATTCGACCAACCCACCATTCAACACATAACTCGTCGACTTTGTTTCATTTTATAATACGTCAGCCCACCCGTAATACATATGGCCGCCTAACCGTCATGACTCTTCGTTGTTTGGCTCAAGTCGGCTCGTGGGCTCAAGCTACCTGCTCACCCACTATAAGTCTGCAACCTTGGCTCGTCACTACACCTGCTCATTCAGCTCGCCCGGTGGGCGCATTCATGTCGCTCGACCACCGCAACAACCGCAGGGCGTTACATCCTGCCCCATCTAAGGTCATTGTCGTCCTTGGCAATCTGAGCATCCACTGTAGCTTCCATCTAATACCACATAATCCATCAGTATGTGTTCTTCGAACAGTCATCTTCTTGATCCATGACCTCGATCCATCTATATATTGCAAACATCCATGCAACATATATAATACGAAAGTCTCCACCATGTGTCGTTCCATCATGTGAACTCCTTTGCAGAATACTCCAGCCAACACAACTTCCCAGTCAAAACCAAGACATCTATCTGACACAAACCCAATGCATTGCATGCCTTCATGTCATCGAACTAATTGGGTAGCTAATCCAACCGTAACGCTCAACCCATGAGAATGTACCTTCTCCATGGCACCGTCGGTTGTTTCTTCAGCATCCTGTCACAATCTCAAACTCAACCAAGAATCTGCTCCAAACCCATGCTCAGGTCCATGGAAACTCCATCCCATCTGCAACATGTCATGATGCTAATGCCAATGTGCTGCCTCGCTGTCACATTCATTCCTGCATCATCTACCTGCCATCACACCTACTCAAATGTTTAAGGACTCACTGCCATGAGCAGCGAACAATGAGCCCCATCTTCTAAGTCATTTGAGAAGATGTGGAAGGAGAAGAGCCTGAAATCCCCCCCTCACTAATCAGCTCAATCCATCTGTCTGGATCTTCCACCTCCATCCTCTGTAGATATGCATCCCGATCCTCCACCTGGATATTCGACCTCGTATAATCATCATCATCGTCATCATCATCCTCAACTACGTCCAGCCTCCTAGACAAATCCAAGATGTTATCTAACAATGTTTTGATAACCTGTGATTGTTCTATAAGCTTGTTTCTGCAACAGATATCCGCTTACAGACCTCATCCATACGCTTCTCGTCCTCCATCTGCATCACTGCCAACTTACACTCGAGTCTTGTCACTCCAATGGTTGGAACACCAATGCGTACATCTTCCCTTCCATCGTAAATGTACAACTTCTTCAAAAGTGGAACTATCATCGCATCATAATGTTTCAAAAACTACATTCCCAGCACAGCTTCATAGTCATCAATCTGCACTATAATGAAGTCAACTTTCCCGATCCACTCACCAAGTGTTGTGTCCATCTTGTCAGCCACACCAATCATGGAATCAGGAGGATAATTCACTATCTTTATCTATGCCTGCACCGGTACAAATTTCAGCTCAATTCTTCTCGCAATATCTTCACTCATGAAGTTGTGAGTAGCCTCACTATCCACCATAGTGAGCACATCCGCACTCCTAATCTTCATCCGAACATATTCCAAACTGTTCATTTCCGAATCTCTTTGTGATACCGCTTCCGTAGCAGCTGCAGCTCCAAGAATCTGCATCATCCCCACAGAAGTCTCTTCTTTCTTTGTATTGGATTGTGCCATCGTAGCCACTTTTGGTCTTGAAGGACAATGCTTCAACATATGTGGTTCCTCACATATCCAACAATTCAATTGTTTCTTCGTCTTCGTCTTATCATACGATTTCAAAGCATCATCTTTCGTAGTTTTCTCTTTTGACTTATCGAACTTCTTCTTTTTTCCATCAGAAGCTTCGTCATAATGCTCCACCAAACAATCTAAAGCCGCAAAAGCTTCTTGAAGTGTCTTTATCTTCTATCTCTTTACTTCATTGCGTGCCCAATGTTTCAGCCCTATAACAAAGTTGAACACCTTGTCTCTCTCCACCATGTCCGGAAGTTCCATAATTGCACTTGCAAACTCTCGCTGATATGCCTGGAGACTTCCCGTTTGCTTCATATATTTTATCTTCATCCTTGCTTCCCATGTTTCATCCTGTGGACTGAAGTGGGTATGCAAAGCCTTCTTTATGTCTTTCCATGAAGTGATGTCGTCAGCACTGCCATTGGCAATCTGATCCATCCTTCTTCGCCACCACATCTTAGCATCTTTCGTCGGGAACTGAGTAACTACTTTCACCTCAATTTCCTCATCAGGTAATCCCAAGCATTCTAAATATGGTTCAATATCCCATAGAAAGTTACCAAGAGTCTTCGCATTCCTTGTACCATCATAAGATTCCAGTTCCTTAACTTTCACATGAGACACTCCTCCACCTAAGTTATGTCTCACAACCTTCTTCAACATCGCGATCTTGTCTTTCACTTCGTCAAGAGTTTTCTAAAAATCCAAGATTTTTGCCAAACCTTGATCTCTCGCCTTTCCAATCTCTTTGACTTCCTCTTCTAACTGTGTATACTTCCATTTTGTATACTTGTATCGATCCTTGAGTTCATTGAATTCTTCCTTCATCTTCGCATTGCCTTCTTGATTCTTCACAATCTTGGCCCATTTCGAAGTCCATTTCGAAGTCCAATCAAAATCCTATTCCTCCAGTCGTTCCAATACCCTATTCATGAAAGCTTCACCTACATTGTGGCTAGACTCACCTGTAGGTTCACCTGCCATCTCTATCATCAGCTTCCTTTGTGATTTAATATAGACCATTCACCAAGGATACCACTTGTCACGAAGTAACAGTGGAACCAGTCCTTATCACAGTCCCCTGAATTAGCTTCAACACCAACTGTCACCTACAAAACTCGAACTCCCTGCCAAGTTTTCAGTCTTGCTCTGATACCACCTGTCATGCCCCTACACTGGTGGTATTCTTTCAGCTGCACTATAGCGAGGTGCAGCACCACCAACCACTTTCTTTTCACCAATACTTGCGATCGTGGACTACACCTAACTTTCAATACTTAGTTTATTTTCTTCTTTACCAAGTATTATATTTTCCTTTATACACAGTGAAAACCATTAAAATTCACCATAAACAGCATTAACACATAAATGCACAACAATGTAAAGGGAGGGGCAACTCCCTGTAATGAGTCTGCCTACAATATCAATATATATAAGTTCAATCTTGGGAAACCCCAAATTTACACTTAGTCAAATTTACATTCATCCGGCAAACTTGGTTGCCCAACTCATCGGTGCGCCTGCACGGTCATCGCACGACTTGCCCATCTGTCCATTTACCCCTAAACACGTTCGTTCAGCTCATCGAACGAACCGTGTCGTTTATCCAACTCGGGCGTTGCTACTCATGTCACTGTGCCAACCTACTCAGGCACTTCCGCACGTTGGCCGCACCTCATTCACAAACCCAACACCCGTCGTTCACCTCGTCAGGCACGCCCACTCGCGGGTCACCCTGCACGAGTTATCCACCCAACCGACCATCCAACGTTTCCCCCGGTGGGCGCACATGCCGTGTCGCCCTACCTGAGACTTCACCGTTCACACCTTCGATTTCACCCATCGTGCGAGCTCATCTGCACCATTGTTCTGTACCGACCACAAAACCGTGTGCCTTAGCTTGCACCTTGACCTACTCCTTGATCGAATGCTCAAGTGTGATCGAATGAATGATTCCAACCTCGCCGCTGTTCAGTTGTATATATGCCTGCCATCCACCGTGTGGGTGTTTGCCGACCCACCATTCAACACAAACTTGTCAGCTTTGTTTTGTTTTATAATACATTGGTCCACCCATAATACATGTGGCCACCCAACCATCGTGACTCTTCGCCGTTTGGCTCAAGTCGGCTCATGGGCTCGAGCTGCCGGCTCGCCCACTATAAGTCCGCAACCTTGGCTCATCGCTACACTTGCTCATCCGCTAGCTAATCACAGCTTGTCTCACGCTCGTGTCTCGCTCGTCGCCAACTCACCGTTTCCTTTGTTTAGCTTGCTCAGTGGGCGCGTTCGTGCCGCCTAGTCGTCACAACAACCGCAAGGCATTACAATCTACAACGGAATGCCGAATGCGCTAGAATATTTGTAGCCAAACAGTCTACCATTGTAGCCATTTTAGAATACATTGTACGTTAAGTGTTAAGTGGTATGTTGAAAGATGATTAATATGTGGTATGATGTTTCACCAAAACAATTATTAGAAAATAAAGTTTAAATTAATTATATTACAAATAAATAATTTTAAATATTGAAAAATTTAATAAAATTTAATTTATAATGTTAAAATATAAAATAATTGTAAAGACATTTTATTAAATGTTTTGAAATATCTATTTATAATTAATAATATAATTAATTAAAATTAATATAAATAACAAAAATCTAAAATCAATGAAAAATAAATATTCTATTAAAAATATATATATATAAAATTAATTTTATTTAATAACAATAAGTCTATTTGTCTTAAAAAAAAAAATTAACCACATTACATAATTCAAAATGGAAGCAATAATTTATATTCTGAAACCGGAAAATATATATATATATATATATATATATATATATATATATATGAAAAAGGATTATGCGTTTGGATATAGATGTTTCGATAAAATGTTCATCCTAATTTACTTTTATTTCAATTATACTTCCAAGAAATTATGAAATTGTTATAATCAATGGGTATTCACATATTTTATGGATGTTTATGCTTATGTAACTTTTTTTTGTTTTCATTTTTGATAAGAATTATGGTTATAGATAGAGTAGAAATTCCAACCACTTTGAATATAATCATTGGAGTTTTTGCTCTATCTATTTAATCATTTTAAGTTTGATCTGTTCATTTAACTTGTCATGATGATGAACCATACTTGTTGGTTCAAAAAGCGTTAGCAAATAAAATTTCTTATGATTTATATCGAAAAAACTCCTTTATACTCGATATAGATCACTGAAGCCTCATTTCAACACTGATCATTTCTGATATTTACTGTTTAGATGTAAAATATTGTTATTTTTATTTAAATTATTTAATATCTTTTCTATTTAAACATTAATCGTATTAATCATGATGATAAAATTATTGGTAATCCAAATGGATTTCCTATTCCAGTAAACTTGGTAACAATAACAATATTTTAAAGTACCAAATTTATTTTTGCATTTAAATAAATAATCTAAATTATAAAATATAACAGTGATTTTACTTAAAGCATAATTACATTATGCTTATATATTTTTATTTTATATCCAATAATTTATAGGTCAAATAGACGTTCCATTGTACCAACCATTTAATCGTTCTATGAAAAAACCATTACACTTATACACTAAAATATATACACGTAATTAATCATTCTACGAAAAAACCATTACACTTATACACTAAAATATGTACACGTAAAAGTATATATACATACAAGGGTCAAATTGAGTAATACATTATTTATAGTTTGTAGATTGATTAATTAATTTGTATAAAGGATAATTCTCAAATTTTATGAAAAAAAAATTAGAAATAAAAGCCAACTGTCAAGAATAAACTATTCCAATTTTTTTTTTTAAATAAAGCTATTCATTGCTACAGTAAAAGTCGAAGCTAAACCATAAAGCGTGTTTCTCAGCTCAACAAAATTTTTTAGTCCACCTTTTTCGTTAAACCATAAAGCGTGTTTCTCAGCTCAACAAAACTTTTATGGCATCAATCTTTTTCGTGAAGCACGTTTTTGACTTTTTAAAGAAAGTTTAGTGGCAGGTTGGGGTGCAGAAATAAATAGCGGCCAATCATCTTCACTACTTTTTGTCGTTAACACGTGGGGTACGGTAAAAACCATCGACCAGGATGTGGTGCCTATATTATCATTAATCATGGAATTCATTATTACTTCTGCTGGAATGGAGGGTTTGGTAGTAATACTCAAGCCGAGGTTATTTCTCTTTGGTGTTTTATTCTGTGCAAAGTGGCTTGATATTGGGTCAATGAAAGTATTTGGTGGTTATAAGGTGGTTGTGGAGTGAGTCACAAAGTGAATATCATTCAATTTTATGCTATTGATTAATTGGTTGTAGAGAATTAGGTTGATGACAAAGCTTATATTAAAAACATTGAAAAAAATGAAATTCCAAGCTTATATTGAATATATAAGATTTATCTTTGTTTAAAAAAAAATTATGAAAATAAAAAATATTAAAAAATTTAATTCAATTATAATTTTTTTTCAAAATATATATTTTTTATAAAACTTTATTATAATTTTTAAAAATGTTATTGAAAAATTGACATTTATTTTATTATAATATTTATAAATTATAAATAGATCAATTTATATAAGTTTAGCTAAATTTAGTTATTAGTTTGTTAATTCAAAATAAAAATTATAATAAATAATGGTAAATAAACTAAAGGTAATCTTATTTAATAACAAAAAAATATCTTAACAATTTTAAATCTAACTTTAAAAAACAGTTAAATATAAATCTTTATTTTTTAAATATAAATATTTAAAGTTTCAAGCCTCCCTGCATCTAGCACTTAATGGACCATTTGTGACCTCATGTAATTAATTTGGGAGATGTGCAAATGGGGCATTTTTAAGTCGATCGCAGATTCCCCGAATAATTGGGGATCAGAGGGGTATGGGCACGGTCAATTTTTGACCGCGTCCATGTCTATCTGATTCTCGAATATTCGAAGAATCTGCAATCGAGTTAAGCTCACGGGTGCAGATCATCCATTAGATTTTATGTTACAAGTTTTCACCCACTAAAATTTCAACGATGGAAGTAGAAACAGTACGATTTCCACCTTGGTACATAGCAGTGGTTACAAACAGTACGATTTAGGAAGCGACAAGAAATTTCGTTGTGTGACAGTACCGGGCCACCGGCTATTAGGAATCTCAAGACTGATTACACTTTGACATTTTGTTCATTACGCTTTAAAAATTAGCATGTCATGTACTAGAATACGTGTCGAAGTTGTAGAGCATAGACGGTGGAGCAGCCCCGTAAATTGCATTTTAAAAATAAGCATTACTAGTTGAATATAAAATTGCAACAAGACATGTGGATGAGCGTAGGCGGTGGAGAACGTCCAATAGAATGCAGTGAGAGAATGGTTTTAGTCCACCCTTTAATTACGATGATAGATACTTTTATCCACCCACTAAAATTTCAGCGATGGAAGTAGAAACACTACGATTTCCACCCTGCTACGCAGCGGTGGTTAGAAAAAGTACGATTTAGGAATGTAGAGTATGCACAGGAGAAACAAAACAAATTATTTACACAGCAGAAATCATGAAACAGTAAGTTTATCCAACCAATCTTCGTTAGGTATCGGCAATTTTATTATTTTACAGGAGATTACAACACATAATTCCTCACACCCTCTTAGCCTAAATATCCTTTACAGGCTTATATTTTATAGCTGGAGTAGAACACTGAATCATAAATTCTCTCACAACAAATATAGGATATAATAACTCTTTCTCAAGAATAAATGGAGCTAACTTAGCAACAAATCCTATTGTTATACATACATAAGATTTTGTTGTCACATACATGAGATTTTTTTCCAGAATTAATTAACAGAAAAATCTCAACACGTTGTGTAACAATACGGCTATTAGAATCTTAACACTGATTACACTGACATTTTGTTTGTTAAGTTTGACTTGTCGACTTGGCACAACAGGAATCTTTATGTTGTTTCACACCCAAAAAATTTACATCCACAACAAAATTAAGAACTACTTCTCCCTAAATCATACTGACGAAATTACTAGCCACGTCTCCCTATATCATATGGCATGACTTTGAAATCATAGGGTATACCATCGCTGGCTCGCAGAGTGGATGCTAGCCGCCCTTCTCCACTTCTCCCTAAATCATATTGACGAAATTACTAGCCACGTCTCCTTAAATCATACGGCTTGACTCTGAAATCATACGGTCTGGATACCATCGCTGCCTAGCAGTGTGGATGTTAGCCGTCCTCTCTCTTCCACGGTTGAAATCTTAAAGCGAAACTTCATGGATAGAATGGTGTGGAAGGCATATGATATACTTTTCTATATAAATGTCCGCGTCACAATGTAGATTGAGTAGATGAATAAAGATATTAATAAGTGGAAGAATAAGTTTAGGATTGGGGAAAATTTTCCCTTCCTACTGTATTGAAATAGGTTTACTCCAAAATCATCGATCATATCTCTTGTCACAACCAGAATGTTTTCGTTGCTTCAAAGAAAAGAAGTTTCCTGGACACATCAGTATATCTGCTCCGCGCTAGGATTCCTATTAAGCGGTAAACCTACATGACGCAATTACTAGGCACGTCTAAGGATGATAAATCGAAACTTCATGGATATCAGAGTTTGAAGCCAAATGGTGCGTTTTTCTATATAAATGTCCGCGGGCACGACATAGATTAAGTGTAGAATGAGTGGGAGAATAAAGTTTTGTTGATCGCAAGTCAGGTAAGTTTTGCCTCTCGACTGTATTTTGAAATGGGCTTACTCCTGAGTCAGCAATTGTTGATCATCAAGTTAGTTTGTTGGTTGGGATGGTTATCATGTTTTTCTTTCGCACAATTTGACATAAGCGAAGGTGTGGGCAGATTTGTTAATATTTCTGTTCAAGGAATTACATGCTTAGGGAATATAGCAGTTTTTATTACAAGTGTGATAAGAGGAAGGTTGGATCTAGAGATGGGTGCCAGGGATGCCCTAGACATTTTAGTAAGTGCCAAACTCAAGAACATAAATGGGATCAAAGATGGAAATGGACTGATTACATGTGCAGAAGGTCGACAGACTGCTTCCACACAAGAAGTTCGTCTCCGGAAGATGGTCGGGTTATTCAAGTTGAGAATAGTTAATATTATTTTATTATTAATGGAGAAAATGGTTACATTGTTGTAACTTTCTCCCTAGTTTAGGATTAGTTCCTATAGTTATGGGGTTTGGGTACAACTTCTTATTTCCTAGTATTGTATTTAATGATGTAATCTTTTGATTAAAGTGAATAGAGTGAATGAGAGAAATCTCTCAAGTTTTGTGAGTGTAGTCTCCAGGTGCAGGCCA
>APFE030131620.1:0-50809 GCA_000404065.3 Pinus taeda | reverse complement strand
CATGCAAATAATTGACACACGGGGTTCCCAAGAGATCTTCACAGTAAAGAAATTCAAAGAATGTGCTGATACATGGAGCGATACAAACAATTGTCCACTAGATATGCTAAATATCCCGAGAAGAGGAGAGGTTTATAGATTTATATTTGGACAATTCGTTTTCCAAAATGATGAGATAGATGATGCCATAGAAAATTATGATGATAAAGCAATGGAATTAAAAATATTTGGGAAGAGTATAAACCTAGACCCTGATCTGGTTTCAAGAGCAACGGAAATTCCACACAGAGGGGGAGCAATATTAACTCCAAGAAAGCCCATATTCTAGGAAAGATTGAAATGGCTAATAAAGTATGTGAGAAAAAATATATGTTCGAATGGATGGATTAAAATGCAAGATTTTCCGCAAGGACCATGCAAATATTTGATTCAAGTTGTCCTCAGGATAATTATGAATCATCACAAGCTTGATATTTCTGGTGATTGAATGACGATAGTTATTCATTGGGTTCACACATGGCATGTCCCTCATCTGATGGCTAAAATATTAAATTATGCCCTACAAGAAAGTAAAAATAAGAAGGTTAGGTTCAGTTTCCTGGGAACACTGCAGAAAATTATTGATTTGTATTGAGGAGGGGTTGAAGCAAGGGTTCTTAAAACCTACGTTAGGAAATCAAAACCAAATAAATCCATTGAGGAAGAACCACTTGGTAACAAAAGATTTGTTGATTCCTAGGAGCAAGAATATATTAGCTCAGGGGGAACTGTTGGAGACAGTTCAAGGTTGGGTGGAACGTCCTCTGTTCCTGAATATTCCCCAAGCATATTATTGTGGTTAGATGAAATTTTGTTATGTTTTGCCTATTATTTTGAAATTATTTTATGTTTTACCTTTTGACTTTTGAAATGGTTTAATGATGTTATGGTGAAAATATTAAATTGAATTTATGGATCGACTACATACAAGAAAATTTTCATGCATAGATAGCATATTTTCCTAATTTAATAAATTTTTGAAACATATGGTTATTTTGCAGATTATATGATCTAGATTAGAGGAATTGTATTATGTTACATTAACGAGTTGATGGGATGCGAAAGAGGATAAATTGTTAATAAATATAGTGCGTTTGGTTGTCGAGATAAATTATTGTTGTATATACATCCTCTTAGTACATATATATGTATGTATCCATATAGATGCGGAGAATTTCTAGAACTATTTACATAGTTTTGTATACTCTCTCCTTGGCACTAAGATAATTAATTAATGGTGGTTACGTAAAGGTTGTTAATAGATAATATAAACAGGAGATAACAATACAACATGCACCTAAAAAGAAATTAAGAAATTGGACTTGAGATACATGTAAAGATTTTACTTTTAGCTATATTGCAGTTCCTTGTAAATTATATAGTTGAAGGGAATAATTATTGACGAGATTGTATCCTAGTAAGACTACGGAAATATCCTTATCATCTCCTTAAGGAAATGAATTGTCGATATGAAACATGTAATATCTAGGTGATCCTTATAAACTAAATAGGAAACTCTTATGTTCGTAAGTCTAGTTGTAATGAGGGTATATTACATTGCATCCTTGTATGTATGCACATATGTAACTAGTCATATAGTTCCCTAAATCATGTAATTGAGAGTACAAAAACCCGACCTTGGGTAGGATTTAGTTATTCATAACTAAACATAAAGTGAAATCATGGAATATATAGAAATAATAGTAGAAGCACATATATATGAATATTACTTGGCATAAATAAGATTGTAAAAGAGCACAGAGTTTTCAAAGATGAAGGGGTATAATGATGGAGGAACCAATTCTTCACCAATAAAGAAATCGACAACAAGTTGAGTAATCATAAAAAAAAAATAGCATCGTATACATGATCCTTTCAATTAAGTTCAATGGATATATCAAGTTCTATAGTACCATAGAGAGTTATATAAGAAGTCTAATATGGAGAATTGAAATTGAAGGCACTTATATATATATATATATATGTAGATAGATAGACACACACACACACACATACACTTCAACAATAACATTTAGAAAACCAAAAATTTGGGTACAGTTCCATAAGAAACTTTAGAAGAATATTGTGGCAGAGAATTCACAACAGAATCCATACAATTTGTGCAAGAAAAGATATAATAGTCAACATGTTGAACAAAGTAAAAGGGAAGATCCTTTTTAAATAATCTAAAGGAATATATACATCCATGCATGTTATACGTATGGTTTTATAACAAATTTAAGAGAAGATTATTATAGAACAAGTAAGTAAGACGATCCACAATATTGTAAGGTGAAATGATGGTTCGTTAAGGCCTCCATGGCCGCACAAATAAATTAAAAAACATGTAAGGTTGAAAATTCAATAACCAGATAAACCCTAATTTGGCTTATGGCTCTTAAGGCAAAATTGTAGCAGTACACCACGTAGAATTTGGGAGGAATGTAGAAATTGTATACCAAACTATAAGAATCATGAAGTCAAGAAGTTATCCTCTAAATTTGCAAGTTGTTTGGTGGGAAGCTACTAGTTCATAGGAAATCCATTATTGTAACCAAATGAATCGCTAAATTAGCAATGGAATATTGGATGATCATTCAAGAGGTTAACCAAAAACGAAGAGATACAAATAGGTGCACAAATGAAGTAAAATTGTATCCATGAGAAGTAGAGTTGTGACATGTCCTCCTCATCGACTCTGAGCACAAAGGAACTAGATGTTAATTGGAGTTTGAGGAAGAAATCTAAATCGAGTCAAGATATGTCTTTGTAGCACACCTGAAACATAAAAATAAACTATGGTAAAGGAGAAACTCTTTACCTCAGTAAAAGTGAGTCCATGCTACTCCTGGAACTACAAAAGTACATAACAAAATTTGTCATCATGGGAACAATTGGGTGTTTTAAATGAGAACATAAGCCTATATCAAAATGAAACTGTAAAAATTAGTAAAACAACATTTTGAGCCTTAGCCGTAAATGTCACAAAATAAAGAACATGATTATTACTCTTAATAACCAGTGTAATAATAAATCGAGATAAACCCAAATTAGTAAGGAAATTCTCTTAGAAAAATGGAGAGAGTGATTTTCAGCTTAGCAACTACCCCTTTAGAAATTAGAATGCGAGAGAAGGGCCTTGTATCCATATTCTTCCACGAGACTACAAGAATCCCAATACGAACTACTAGACTGGGAAGAACGAAGCCCATATCCTTCCTTAGAAGGGTCGAACACTTTCATGCATACTTAGGGTTTGATAAAGCACCATATTTCATACCTCCTTCCATAGAAAGTATTGACAATGCTAAGTGAATTTAGATCAAAGAATACTTTTACCCTTTACTTTATACCAAGTTGACCTACCAATTCAATATGGCTAAGCAAACTAGGGTACTCTGGTATCTCGAAGGAATGCAATCTAAACTAGAAGAAACATTTTCAAATTATAATACTCGAATTTACGAAAATCAAAGCCCAGATAAATACGAGAATCTATACCTAAGAATTGTATAATTTATTCAATATTTCCTCTATAGTTATCTTAGTAAATTGAAGGAGCAATATAAACAATTGGTCAGCGCCACTATAAAAATGTGATGGAGATTAATAAATTATACACACAGGAAATGGATAAATGGAAATAACAACCTAAACCAGAACCAAGTCTTACATTACCTAAAGAAAAACAAAAGGCAAAACAACGTAAGACCTGGAGTAACCTTTGAGGTGCATTTATAGAAATTTCAAGTAAAAATTGACATTAAGCCATCACAGTCATACCAGGTGGTGCAACACTCTGGTCACCAGAGGAAACCAAATTAAATATTAAGGCAACGAATTCAAAAAGGGAGGGTTAGTCATTAACAAACCCTATTTGTGTCCATCATTGGATCTCAAAATTAGATCATGGTCATATAAATGCATGCGATTGGCGCTCCATGTGAAATTCACATAGTAAGCCCTAACATGAACTTTGTTTATGAGCCATGTGTTTTAATAACCAAGAAAATAATAAAACCATTCCACACCCACAATCATTACGAATGATACCAAGGTGTAGAGTAGTTTCAAAGGAGATAATATTGTATAAGTGGATATCTAGCCTAAGCACCATGGTACTTGTTAAATTATATAACATATGAAAATTGGGTCAAGATTAGTATATGTGAAGAATCAATGGATACCAATACTCATGGATAAGACCCTTCAACTAGAAATTGGCTATATTCCTAAAAGGAAACAAATTCTTAGTCAATTGAAGTAAAAGACACAAGGAGTTAAAATGATCAATAACACATAGGCGTAATCACATTAATGTCCTCTTAAACAAACATGTCAGTGGTGAGTCTAAATACTCCAAATAATGACCAGGTGGAATCCACCTTGAACCCAATAATAATTCTTACAGAAAGTGACAAATCATTTGATCATGATGTATGTACAACAATGGGAATGTTAAAGAAATAACAGTGTATATTTGGAAGTGAAGAAATTTGTGATAAATATGTATGTACAATAATAATAATGTTGAAGGAAAGAAAAATAAAATTAGGTGAAATTGAGGTATGTTACATGTGGTATCATATTTGTAGGTTCAAATGTAGTTGCAGGTATTTTGCAAAAAATATCTAAAGGTATTTTGTAGAAATAGTTAAATTAGTTTTGTCAAATGATCTATAGAACTTAAAGGCCTATGGTCCAACCCACAATTAACAAAGTTACTATGTAAAGCAAAGAATACATTAATGATAAAATATCTAATAGATCTCTTGATAAAGGAGAGTAGATCTAAGTGTAGATAGGAGATAAATTGGCACCTACTACAATGCAATTGTTGGAAGAAGTAAAAGAGTAAGGAACATAAGTATATCTTGAATAAAATAAATTGGTTGAAGATTGTGGTAAACAAGAGCAGGGGATGAGAAGTACACTACTCCATTAAATAAATTCTCCATAAGGAATTTAGGAAGTAATTAACTATGCATAATTGGGTGAGAGAAGTATACAAGGTGTTGGCTCATAATAACTACGCCAAAAAGAGCAAAGTCTCTTGTGTTAATTTAATAACTATACCAGGAAAATAGGGAAATCAAGTATTGATACATACACTTATTCGTGTCTAAAGAGTATATATATATATATATAATGAGTATATTGAAATACAACTAAGAGTAGTAATGGAGAGACACCCTTCAAACCAATTTATGCACAAGAATCCATAATGTCCATTAAACTTGAGATTACTTAAATGTGAATTGCATTTCAAAATAATAATAATAAAATATCAATGATTCATAGAAAATGCATAACTCTTGAAAACTAATAAATTCATCCTCTAGAAAATCTCAAATAAAAATAAAAATAAAAAGAAGAAAGTTACTATGCAAGATTTTGATAAGAATTCCCAATCCAAACTTACTTGGACAATGTATAGCATTATGGATATTTTATCACACATGCAAACTTAAACACAGTGAGCTCCTTGGAAATATGCACATTGTTTCAAGGATTATCAAAGGTAATTATATTCTTATATAATAAATGGGTTTAATTGAAAACAATGTGTTAGCATTCTCATTAAAGTAATTATATGTGTGTGTGTGTGTTTCCTTTTATTTTGCCTTTTTTGGCGGTTTTATTTATTTTATATTTAGTTTTAAATTACTAAAAAATGATGGATTTTTTTTGTTACAAAAGTGATGGAGGGTACAATCATAGCTAATGGCTTTGGCTTGTGTGCCTGAGCATTCTATCATATCCCATCGTCGTGATTTTCACATAGGCAATCTCTGCTCTCAACATTCTCTTTTTAAGTTCTAATTGCTCTAGTTAGTTGTCAAGTTCTGGGTTTTGCAGGATCCTTGGGTGAGTTGGCCCATAAAACCCCCTTTGGGAAGGAGATCACAACATTTAATTCCCTAGTTTCCAATGGCCCAAAATTTCAAAATTTTAGTCCCTCCCGCTTTGTGAAAAAGCCAAATGACATCCCAAAAGTGGAGATCAATTCCCCTCAAGCCCAAATCTGAGCACTCCAACTTGCATATCATGACCTGATTAGTCAGTTCTGGGGAATATGGCCCTCACCCCACACTGTTTGGACCTGGATTGAGAAGAATTGGAAGTCCCTCATCTCAGGTGAAGTTGTTTCCTCCTTCTGCAATAAGGGCTTGTTTACCTTTTATTTTGAGAACAAATTCGATTGGGATCTGATATTCAGATGTGGACCATATTTTATGGGAGCCTGAGTTTTCTACCTTGATCATTGGAAACCTAATTTTAATCTGGAATGTGATATCCATATCACAATATCATTCTAGTTAAACTCCCCTACTTTCCTCCCCACTATTGGAATGATGCTACGTTCAAACTGATTGGAAATTCATTAGGAAATTATGTTGACTGTGTAGAACCCAGAGATGGACTCTTTCCCTGTGCAAGAAGATGTGTGGAGGTAGATCAAGATGAAGGAATTTCAATGGCAATCAATTTTTGTATGGATAACTAGACTCATGTGTAGGAAGTGGACTACGACCAACTACCTTTCAAATACAAAGTATGGCATGAATATGAGTACTTTTCCAAAGAATTCCCAAAAATGCAAGTATATCGGGAACAACAAGAAGAACAAAATGATCAATGGAAGCAATCCAAAAGGAAAAAATGATCAAATAAACAACAACCCAAATATGCACTGGCTCCTTAAAAGCTCATCTCAAGGATGGATAGGGCCCACAGTCTTCAGGCCCCGAATCTAAACCCCATAATGTTCAATTTACGGATGATACTATTCTGCTAGGGGCAACCTCTCTGTTGATTGCAAAAATATTTAAAATGGTATTTGATAGATTCCTCTCTACTTCTAGGGGTTTAACAAATGTTTTCAAAAGTCATATCTTCACATGGAATACATCTACACATAAGCAGAGGAAAATTGGAAACGTTTTAGGATATAAAGTCATTGGAGGTTGGCAAGAGTTCTAATATGTATACATTCCAATATACCTCTAAAAATGTCCCCCAAATACTGGGAGCACATTCTAGACAAGATTAAAAATAAATTGGAGAGATAGGGAGCTTGTTGTCTCAATGTTGCAAGAAGAATGGTAATATTTAAAGAGGTCCTTTGAGTCATCCCCATATATCAATCATTTTCCCTTCTGGTTCCCAAATATGTTCTGCACCAAATGGGAGTCTACCTAAAATAAATTATGTAGGAAGGGGGCAAATCAGACACCAAAAATTTTGATTTAGTAAATTGGCTCTCTATCCGAGCTCTGAATATGCATGATGGATTAGGTTTTTTGGATACCACTTTGGTTAATATTGCGATGGGGGGAAAGCTATATTGGAAGCTTAAAACTGAGCCTGACTTGTGGTGGCCACAAGTCCTACAAGCAAAGTATCTACAAGCAAATGATAATCATTCTACGAATGGGACAGTAACCAAAGGATCGCTGATCTGGAAACTGGTTGCTTTGATGTCCTTGTTAACAAAAGACCATCTTTTTTTGATTCCATGTAGTGTAAATAAAATCAACCTTTAGGAAGACTCACTTTTAGGCGCCTTCCGTTGTGCCAGGATGAGAACATTCAACCCTTGATGGAGCAGTTAAGCTAGGCATGTATAGTGACCCTTGCCCATTTTATGGATTGGGATGTTGCAAGCCTTTGCAAAGGCTAGAAGTTGGATGATGTCCTTGACATTCTAAAACCAATCGGAGAAATTATGAAAAGAAAATGTGTTAGATGTGCTCCGCTCATCCAATATGCAATTGATAAGCTGGGTTGGAAATCTTCCTTCTACTTTGTTAGAGAAGGCTATAATAATATTCTTTTCAATTCTGAGGTTCCTTTGAAATCCATTATATGCAACAATATCTAGAGGGTAGATGCAATTCCATAGGTAAACACCTTTTGTTGGCTCCTAAGGCATAAAAGAAATCTAGCTTCAGAAAATATTCAAAAGTGTGGCATAGTTGGTCATTCAAGATGTCCACTTTGTGAGAAATTGGAGGAATCAATTCCTTGTCTTTTTCTTTCTTTTCCATGCATAATGGCGGTGTGGGACACTGCCATTAGTCCTCTTTCCCTAGAACCCAGTGGCCTCCAAATATCTAAAAAAAAATCTCATATGGCATAAATCCTTTATGGGCTCCCTTCAAACCAAATCCTCCCTCGAAGCTATATGGAATGCTCTCCCTAAATATCTTTGTTAGAGAGTCTATGTTTTTAGAAATAGTTCTATCTTCAAAAACATATTTATCTCTGCCAGAGCACTGATGCTAAAATTTCTCTCCTTTTATCTTGGATATAATCCTCCTACCACAGATTTTGTGACCTTGCTACTTTTCCTTGTATAATATTTGTTTTAATATGACGTTGATGGTGATGGCCTTGTCACTTTTGTTAAGCAAATGTTCATCTAGTCATCCCAATAAGTGGATCTATTTTGGAATAAGTCTTTTATAATTTTAGTTTAATCCCCAAAAATTAATAGGATAATAGTAGGGATTTAACCTTAGTGATATTCAAGGAATGTTTTTAGCACTAGACATAGAGAGAGGCTTCAGATTTATTTCAAAAGTAGTAATGTTCTTTGTACTTTTCAATTATATATATATATATGATTTAGAGTGTGAAATTAATTATGATGCCTTGGGCATATGGTATTGAAAAGACATGATTTTGACCAATGGTATTGTAGCAATGCTTATTTATAGGTCAAAAATATCCATGATGGAGATTCAGAATCTCGTTGCATGTTTTTCTATAAATCTACTCACATATTAATTCCTTCATAATTAATAATACTAATTTAAATAAGGTTGTAATTTAGTTGATTTTTATTATTTTCTTAATCATTGGAAATGTGATATAGTTATGAGGTAAGTGTCTTGATGCCTATCGTAAATTGATGCCTATAGACTTTTATAGCTACTTAATTTATATTGTTCGGGTAGTAATTGGGGTGAATGATATTTCTAATTTAACTGGAAAACTTGACTTCGTAATTTACTATTTATAACGATTATAATATAAATGTTAAGATTTAGCAAGTTTGTAATTTACTATTTATAATTATTATAATATAAATGTTAAGATTTAGCGATAATCGTTTATAGTAATGCCTTTATTTATCAATGATTATAAGTTATTCTTCACCTACACAATAGCACATCATAGATAGCCATTTTTAACATTTATACTCGTTATTAGGAATTTATTTTTGTAATTTGACATAAACTATGGTTTAAAAAGTGTCTAAATATGTTTTCTAATTTATTTTGAACGATTAAATTATATTTTTTTTAATAATAAAATTGTAATAATATTTTTAAAATTTATCATTTAAATATAATAAAAACTAAAAAACCGTATAACAAAAATGTAAGAATAGATAATAAAAATATTACAATCTCAATCACTTTTCAATAACCATATTACATAGAGAAGTGAGATTCTTTAGAATTCCAAACTTCCATTTTTTTCTAAAACTATTCCAAGTTTTACAAGTCTCCATGTTCACATTCCATTTAAAGCATTCCAATTTCAGCTATTTTTGAGTAACCACATTAAATTGAGAAAAAAATGCCAATTCTTAATGTACTTACATGATGTTGTGTTTGGGAAAATATTGACGAATATTAAGCACCTTGGAGGAAGCTAATCGTTGACTTAATGATTTTAGGATTTTCCATTCTTGCACGGAGCTTTGCACATCCCGAGAAATATTGCATTGTGGTTTACATATGTGCCAGGTTGTTCATCTTGTTGTTTGATTATTCATTTTCGGATCATTTACATGAATAACAAACTAATAAAAAATAGAGTAAAAACTGAATCTTCACATGTATAGCCTTATAATTTAAATGTATTTGCATGATCTTGATATCAAATAAATATTAATATTAAGCTAAATGAATTGCTATATAAATATTAATATGTGGCTATGAGAAATTCTTTTGAAAACCATTCAAATGACTGAAAAGAATATAGCATGATGCCCCTGGGTCATTATTGTAATATACAATGCAATTTAGTAGTATACTTCAACAACCAAAAATAAAAATAAAGGAGACAAAAATTGTTGTGTGCTTCAAATAAAAACCAACTAGAAAAAATATGTTGTATGCTTGAACTAAAACTAAAAATCAAAATCAAAATAAGGTTATAATTTAGTTAATCTTTATGAAGAGTGACATATATTATGAGGTAAGGGTCTTGGTGCATACCATTAATTGATGCTTATATACTTTTATGAGCCATTTAATTTATGTTGTTGGGGGAGTAAATTGGATGAATGATATTTCTAATTTTAACTTGAAAACTTCAATTTGTAACCTACCATTTATAATAATTATAATGTAAATATTAAAATTTAGTTATAATCATTTGTGACAATAGCGTTATTTTTAAAGACTATAAGTTATTCTTCACCTACACATAGTAGCACACCATCACAGCGATTTTTAACATTTATTCTTATTATTAGGAATTTAATTTTGCAATTTGATATGAGCTATAGTTTACACGTGATTTGATTTGTTTTTGAATTTATTTTAAATACTTTTTCCTAAGATTAAATTATATATGTTTTTATAATAATAAAATTGTAACATTATATTTTGAAATTTATAACTTAAATATAGTAGAAAGAAAATAATAAAAATGGTAAACATCCATAATATATATTACAATTTCAATTATTTTTTAATAACTATACTATATAGAAAATTAAAATTGTTTAGAATTCCAAAGTTGCAAAAGATTTTAAAACTATTCCAACTTTAACAAGTTTTCATATTAGCATTCCATTAAAATCATTCCAATTTAGCAATTTTCACATAACCACATTAAAATGAAAATTCTGTATATGATGTTGTATTTGGAAAAACATTGGCAATATTAAAGAGCCAATCATTGACTTCAGGATCTTCCATCCTTTTAACAGAGCTTTCCAGGTTCCTAAAAAGTTTGATGCTACGCTGTTCCATCTCGCTGTTAGATAATTCATTTTCCTATCATAATAATAATAAATAAACTAATAAAAAGTAGGCAACCAATCAACCACTCAAAATATGTTGTATTCTTAAACAAAATTTGTAACCTACCAAAAGATTTTAAAACTATTCCAACTTTAACAAGTTTCCATATTAGCATTCCATTAAAACCATCCCAATTTTAGTAATTTTCACATAACCGCTCTCAGTGGACGTTAACAATCATCATCATCATTAAAATGAGAAAATCAAAATATGTTGTAACCTTAAACAAAATTTGTAACCCCACCAAAAAATTTTAAAACTATTCCAACTTTAACAAGTTTTCATATTAGCATTCCATTAAAACCATTCCAATTTTAACAATTTTCACATAACCACATTAAAATGAGAAAATCAAAATGTCATTTATTAATGTACGTACATGATGTTGTATTTGGAAAAATATTGGCACAGCGAATCATTGACTTCATGATCTTCCATCCTTGTACAGTGCTTTCCAGGTTCCGAGAAAGATTGATGCCAGGTTGTTCCATCTGGATGTTAGTTAATTCATTTTCCCATCATAATAATAAAAAATAAACTAATAAAAGGTAGGCAATAAAAAATTGAAAGTCCAGTTGTATAGCGTTATCATTTAAATGTGGTTGCTTGAAGGCAAAGAGGTTAAGTAAAGTATCACACTCCAGTGTTAGATAAGTATAAGTATTAATATTGTGACTGCAATTTTTTTTTGAAAAGCAGCTCGGTCAAGAATGTAATGTACAATGTTGTATAATTAAATAACCAAAAATAAAAAAAATCAACCGCATTAAATAAATAACCAAAAATAAAAAATCAGCCGCACAAAACATGTTGTTAAATAAAATATGTGAACAAAATTGAAACATGTTGTTAAATAAAGTATGTGAACAAAATTGTAATGTACCATATAATTTAATTTTACACTTCCACAACCAAAAATAAAAATCAATCCACCGCTCAAAATATGCTGTATGATAAAAAGCAAAATCCAGTAAAAACAATGCCACAAAAGTGCTCACATCCATAGACTGAAGCTTAATGTTCTACATACGTCAAACTGATTCAAAGTGTTTGCATTTCCCATGGTTTTAAAAAGCATAAACTTTCTTTGAAACGGGGTAGCTGCAATTTTAACTAGACTAATATTTGTAAAATTGCCATGTGGATAGCTTAAAAAGAAAAATGGGTGCGCATTGTTCGGACAGATCGAGGTTGCCTCCGACTCGCCGTACGAAATGTTGGGCAGAGATTTCTGAACGTGCAGGTACATAAACAATAAATGAACAAAGATCTTCGTTCGTATAAGTAACTTTATAATTCAAATGATGAGGTTAAATATCAAACTTGAACTGCTGGTAAGTCTCACCTAGTTGTGTAGAAATCGTTTTCAAAACCATTGACAATGGTGTGACGACACCTGCCTCTGCTATACAGCAATACACCATGTAATTTAAGTGATATATATATATATATGTATGTGTTGTTTAACAAATAAAATTGCACCATGTAATGTAATTTATGATTTAACAAATAAAATTGTTGACTTACTGTAAAAAAAAAAGAAAGAGTCCAAAAATCCATCCAATAGAAACAAACAATGCAAAAATATCCGGGGTCACTCATCTTTATTGTCAAAAATTTAATGTGCAGCTCACCATTATTCAAACTCAAAACGACCATCCATCGTTCGTTCCATCGATCACAATAACCAAACAGAGACACATAGTCTCATATGACGACGATGGGTCAGAAAAAGTAACACTTATAATCGAAATACATATAACTGGACAGCTAAAGATTGAACGGCATTGCATGATAGTGCCCGCTCATGCAATCGAAATACATAATGGGAGACGGCATCGACGCATATATAGTGCCTAGTGATACTGCCCTGCTGCAATCGAAATACATAATGGGAGACGGCATCGACGCATATATAGTGCCTAGTAATACTGACAAACAGAAACAGAACAGGAGGTACTGCAATTAGCAGGTAGACGGGGAGGATTTAATTAGCTAGTGAAAGCTGGCACCCGTATGATGGGAACACAACGAAGAGGATGAGCCATTTCGCAGGACAGCTTAAGAACCTCGGACAAATCAACTGGATGTTCAGCATGAGGAAGCCACTGAAAATGATGGAGGAGCTTAGCCACCCAGAGGTTAACAGTGGCAAGGCCCAGAGCCTTTCCCGGGCACACACGACGACCAGCACCAAAAGGCGCAAGCCTCAGATCATTACCCCTTACATCCACGTCTTCCCCGCCTTCCGACACCACAAACCTCTCCGGACGGAACTCTTGAGGTGATTCCCAAATGCTGGGGTCGTGAGTAATCGACCACATATTCACCATGGCAGTCGTGCCCGCCGGAACACACATTCCATCGCCCATGTTCACATCTTCAGTGGAGAGACGTGCCCATGATAGGAGCGGTCCAGGCGGATGCATTCGCAGCGCCTCCTTTACCACAGCCTGCACGTAGGGCAGGTTAGGGATATCTGAATCCTTCACGCTGCGCTCTCGCCCCACTACTGCGTCCAACTCTGCCTGAGCTTTCTTCTGAGCATCCGGATTCAGCACCAGTTCTGCCATGGTCCACTCTGTGAGCAGAGCTGTCGTGTCTGTGCCGCGAAAAATCATCTCCTGCATGCATACATAAAGAAATTAGAAACAAACTTAGTTAATGTCCCTCGCCAGACTCAAGCAAACTCACCTCATTCATAAATTCCTTCCGCTGTGAAAACGCTAAATTAAAATACAGAGATAGATCAGATGAGATCAGAGTGTGAAAAAACTAAAATACAGAGATAGATAGATCAGAGTGGGAAAAAACTAAACTAAAATACAGAGAGATAGATCAGATCAGAGTGTGAAAATTTAACTAAAATACAGAGATACATATATGAGAGTGTGAAAATACAGATAGTACGGACCCAGAGAACAGCGATCATATCCTCCTCATTTAGCTTATCTTCTCCATGCAACGACAGCAGAACGTCAACAAAATCGGATTGATCACCCGTTTCGCTGTTCCGCTCTGCACGTCGGTGCTCTTCGATGATATTTCTAACGAAAGCTCTCACACGCGGCACCAGGCGGGCGCAACGAGCATGGATTCGAAGAGGGTCCAGCGGTCGCAGCCATGGTAGATGATCCGCCCAGTTGAACGCTCCCAACAGCTGGAAACCCTCATCCACCATCTCCCGCAGCTCCTTCACTTCTTCACAAGTAGAAGTACATGACATATCGAACCTCCTTCCAAAGACGCTGCCCATGATATTGTTCAGCGCAGCCCCTTGCAAGTGTGCTCGAACCCTTACAACACCGTTACACTCACATTCCTTTTGGATATCAACGAGCATTCCCAGAGCATCAGCCTGGCGACCAGGCTCGTGGGCAGCGATTCTGCGCGGAGAAAAGAGATGCGTAGAAGAAATTCTCCTCAGCAGCCTCCAGTAATCCCCATTGGGTGCGAAGCCAATGGCCCGCCCGAACAATAACTGCTGCGCAGATTGCTTCAGGGGTCTGTTGGCGAAATGAGGGGAGTTGAGCAGCTCTCGGGCCACTTCAGGATCCGATGTAATAACGGCGGGCGTGGAGCCTAAGCTAAAGGCCATAAGCTTCGTGGCACCATGAATACGAGCCAGATATTCGAGCTTGCGGTGAGGTAGACCGATGCTCATGTCAATTAGACTTCCAATAATGGGCCATCCTTTGGGACCGGGAATAGGAACGTGGCCAGACCTCCTGTGTCTTCCACCCCACGCACAGCCTCCCGGCATCAACCAGGACGCCAAAACAGCAGCGATGAGCAGTGCAACATACAGAGGCCACTGACCCAACACAGCAAAAATATCCTGAGAATCCAACAAACCCTTATTTCTAAAAAGGAGGACATAGAGCCACCATTCGGCACCTTCACAACTCCCCCCATTTTCCATCTCAAAGTGGATGGCAAATTAAAAAAAAAAAACGAAAGTTGCAAACAAAATGGATGGCAAATAGAGAAACCAAAGAAGCAGCAACAAAACAAAGCAAAGAGATACACATGAAAATGCGAAGGACTTGATGTGGATTTATAGTGGGAACGATTCCATTCTATGGAAATAGAGGGAAATAGCAGGTTGTAACTCCTGCTGGATGCACATGCATTTTTATCTTGATAGTTGTGTACGGAGTTTTCAAAATTCTAATTTAATTATGAAGTACTATTACGTGGATGGTAGAGATTTAATAGAGAATTATGCCCCGCATTTTTTCTCTTAATTAATAAATTTAATAAAAACAATTTTATTATGTGCTGCTTCTTCCCATAAATTGCCTATTTCTTTAGCACTTTTCTCACTCTTGATTTTGATTTTGCTGCATCAAGAACTTAGTTGGTCTAACCGCTCCACCTTTTGTTGCATCGAAAAAAAGAAAGTCAATTCAAATTCGTCCCACTGAAATTGAAGTCAAATTTGTTACGTCTAAATTCAATTTGAATTGGCTGCACCAAATACTTTGTACTTTGTAAACATTGAATTCAAACCTTTTATGTTGCCACACTAAATGCCCCCATATCAAAGCTAAAATTCTACGTCTAAATTCAATTTGAATTGGCTGCACCAAATACTTTGTACTTTGTAAACATTGAATTCAAACCTTTTATGTTGCCACACTAAATGCCCCCATATCAAAGCTAAAATTCTAGTATCAATTTAGTCTCATATTTGAAATTTTTGTGTACTTTTCACATAATATTTAAATATGTTTTTGATCACATATTTTGATATCATATATAATTCTTTTAATAAATTATAATTCATATTTATATAAAGACATAAACTATAGTTTTACCATAGCAAATGATATATTCAAAAGCCTTGCCTCAAATCCATAGATATAAAATTAATTATTCAAATTATATATAATGATTAAACTCTAAATTAAAATGAAAATTATATTAATATAGTTTTATACTCATACAATCCCACTTTTTAATATAGTTTTAAAATTAAAAAACATATATATATACATATATTACTATATTACTGTATTACTAATATTTAAATATAAAATAAAGTAGGTCATGGAACAAGAAGGGGGATAGATGTTGTATGGCTCCTAGTAAGTTAAAGTTATAGAGTATTCATGGAGCTTAAGATGCATGACAAACAACCACAATGAAGTTTATGCCCTCGCCTAGGGGATTCAGATAGCCAAAGAAAATTAGGTTGCTTCTCCCTCTCCTTATTTAGCATATGTTGAAGGGCTCATATCCCAGGGAGAAAACATTATAAACGATTGTGAAAAGAATTAGGAAAGCAGTGAAAGGGTTCTCTTCGATAGCATATTTCCATGTTCTCTGTGATCTAATTAAAAATGTGGGGTTATGTGCTAATGAAAGGAGTAAATTAAGATTAGGAGATTTAAAAATCAATGGCCTAATGAGGCCCTCTCCTATTCCTTAGAGCTAAACGGAATGGCATTGAACAATTATGAAGGATTACATTATCAATTATTTATAGTAGGACATGTAAATTATCTCTTTTGTTTTTTTGATTTGTCAATTTTGTAAGTAATATACCTACAAAACCTCATTTTTGTTATCTAGTTTGGAGTCCCTCTAGAAATTTTTTTAGCTTTGTTGAATAAGAGAGCTCACAATTTTTTTTTGAACATATAGATGCATACTACCATTGATGTATTTGGTAGCATTTTTGCAATATAAATACAAAATTTCATTTTGATTTTTATATTAGTGTGTCTTTGTAACATATAATAAAAAAATAAAAAATAAAAAAATTTATAGTAATTTCATTATTTTTATATTGGTTAAAATAATGTATATAAAAATATTAATATCACATCAATTTATATTAGAAAGAATTATACATATTTCAATATATATAATATATATATATATATATATATATATATAACTTCAAATTCCAATATATAAATTTCTCAAATGAAATTTTAAACTACTCTTTTTAAATATAAGTACAATAAAACCATAAAAAATTATATTGCCAAAAATATAACTTAAGTTGTAATTTAAATATATCAATTTTTTAAATTAAAATATATTTTTTATATAATTTAAAATTTAAAGAAAAAAAATCATCAACAAAAGTTTAAATATTTCCAATTATATATTTTCCTATCTTTTTTTATTCTCGAGACCATTCTCTTCCATTGTAACAACCATTATCAACCTCAGTATGTCTCTTGTTATACGTCATCCTTCTTATCCCATTCTACTTGTAATTTTGCATGAGAACTATTTGTTTGGGCTATTTTTCTCATAAAAATGACAATTGTGTTGTTACAGGGTTTGTGGTATGTTGAGATGTTGTTGGAGGACTGCACCTTCCAGATTTTCCTCTCCAAGAATAGGAAAAGGACTCGTTGAGAATTGTTGTTACACATGAAGACCTATTTTGGACGCGTTGAACTCCTTCAATTAGTTATGAACAACAGTTTGGAAAGCATCTAGTCAAAATATTGCCTAATTGTTAAAGGAGATGTTTTTGGACAACGCAACCAAAACAATTAGCCGATTTTATATTGTTATTATTGTAATTTGGAAACGATGTTACAACTTTGTCCTAACCTTGGAAATTTTTATCAAATTGTTAATGTGTATTCTCAAATTAGATCACATGAGAATTGAGGGATTATCGTGATGTTATCATTGCAATGTGAAATTATAAAGAGGTGTACTCTCTGCCCACACGAGATAGACATATAGAAACAAATAAACTGTGATAGAGCGGGATAGCACCAACATTGTAATCCTGTATTTTTCATTAATGAAATCTCAACATTGGTGTCGCCAGGCCTTTCTGCTGACTAGCTTATGTGTTGTGTAGTGTTACTGTTATTATTAGCCTTGTTCATGCTTTAATTGTTGCATAATGTTAACCAAATATTTTGTAATAACATAGGTCCTGGACCGGTTCGTTTGTTAGTATGAAATTTATTTAATTCTCATCATAGTTTGATGGTGTGCTAATTTAATTTGAATGCGTTTCAACATTTGCTAAGAGAATGGTTTCTAGGAGAGCTCTTCTTTTCTGAATAAGAGTGACAGTCTCACAGAGTGGTATTATTCCACTTTGTTTGTTTATATCTTGAGAGTGTAAGAGCCAGAGGGTTGAGTTGCTGAGACTGTGATTAAAAAGATTGAGTTTGAAATTCATTAGCACTAGCCATCATTTTCCCTTGCATATATTTTGTGTAAAAGCCTTGCAATAGCAAAACCTACACTGGTTGACAATTAATTTGAAGAGTTTGAACTATTGCTCCGAATTAAAAGGACAATTGTCCCCCCAAGAGCAAGTTGAAGAAAAACCTATACACAACTTCACACAGTGCAAGTTGAAGCAAAACATGGAATGTTGTATGAAATCTAAAGCAAAAATTTTTAAGGGTCAGCATAAACATATAACACTTCAAAAGTAACTAATTAAATAAACAATATACAATTTGAATCGATCATATTTACCAATAAATTTAGTATGGGTGTGCATTTTAGTGAAGGAAATCAATTTTTCCATGTTCCATAAAAATGCACATCCAACCTTAATTTCAAGGCCAAATTGAATGGTCCAACTTTGAGAGTACTCTTTTACTCAAAATTAACATGAATTTTTCACATATAACTTTTTGTTGTGCAAGAACATGTCAAATTGGACCGATTTCGTAGGGTTAAAGTCAAGATTTGTGTGCCTCAAATAGATGCACACAAGGACATGTAGTTAATTAATTGTGAGATAACAAACATTCCAACCTAAGTATAAAACCATTTTATGCAACATAGAACAGTCATTTTCATAAAGGAAATGTTATACATTGAAATCCAAGTCTGTCGAAATAGCAATTGATCATATATGCTAATGATGACAATCGAAACAAATATGCACTCCCATGTTAAACCAATTACACTCTTGATAATGAAATTTGAAAGGGGGCATAAATGGACAATTCCTAACCTCGGGATATAACCTTGCATCATGTGTGACAAATATCCTACATAACTATGTTCCCATTTATATACAACTTTTACATAAGGCAAGTCGAAGCAAAACTTAGAATGTTGTAACAATTAAAAAGTGCTTAAAATAATTAAATAAATAATATACAATTTGAATAAATGAAGCATGGACATGCAATTTGGTAGCGCAAGACAATTTTGGCATGCTTCACAAAATTGCACGCCCAACCTTCATTCAAGGCTAAATTGAATGATTCAACTTGGAGAGTATTTGTTTACTCATAACTAACATTAATACAATAATATTTTTTATTTTTCACATATATATTTATGATGTTCAATAATACTCCAAATTGCATGCATTTCAAAGGGTAAAAGGCAAGGCTTCTATGCCTCAAATAAATGCACACAAAGAATGTTTGGGAACAAGGTGATGGACTAAGAAAAATCGACCTTGTATTTTAGTAGTTTAAACTTGTAGTTTCTTGGTTGAAATGCTATAAGTAAGGTTGTGTGATCTTGTTTTAGGAGTAGTTAGGTTTAAATGTTGCCAAGGGATAGATAAAGAGATAGAACCTATCATTTGTAGGGTCTATTTTAGGGTTTTTCTATATTTTACATATTTTTTAGGTTTTGAAGTTTAAGGTTAGGTCAAGTGGCCTAGTTAGGGTCTGAAGATAAATAGTTAAGGAGAACAGATACAAATAGGACTAGCTTTTATTTCTTGTTTGGTAATGAAGTCTAAGTAAAGATATAGCAATGCAAAAGTGTGTAAAATCATTAAATAAATAATCTGCAATTTGAATCAATTAGATTGGCCAATAAATGAAGAATGGGCATGCATTTTAGACGTGAGGCAAGGCAATGTTGGCTTGTTTCACAAAAAATGCATGCCCAACCTTCATTTCAAAGCCAAATTGAATGATTCAACTTGGAGAGTATTTTTTTCCTCATACGTAACATTAATACAATAAAACATTTTTAATTTTTCATATATATGTTTGTGTTTTTTAAATTGCATGGATTTCAAAGGCTAAAAGGCAAGGTTTTTGTGCCTCAAATAAATTCACACCAAGAATGTTTGGGAACAAGGTGATGGACTAAGAAAAATGAAACTTGAATTTTTGGTTAAAACCCTATAAGGTTGGATGACCTTATAATCTAAGTAGTAATTAGGTTTAAATGTTGCCAACGGATACATAAAGAGATAGCACCTAGGGTTTGTAGGGTCTATTTTAAGGTTTTTCAATACTATACATATTCTTTAGGGGTTGAAGTTTAAGATTGGTGAAGTGGCCTAGTTAGGATTTGAAGATAGCTAGGTAACGAGAATGGAGACAAGTGGGACTAGTTCTTATTCCTTGTTTGGAAATGAAGTCTAAGAAAAGACATAACAATGCAAAAGTGTATAAAATCATTAAATAAACAATCTACAATTTGAATCAATCAGATTAGCCAACAAATGAAGGTTGAATGTGCATTTTAGTGAAGCAAGGAAATTTTGGCATGTTTCACAAAAATGCGTGCCCAACCTTCATTTCAAAGCCAAATTGAATGATTAAGCTTGGAGAGTTTTTTTTTACTCATAGGTAAAATTAATAGAATTAAATATTTTTAATTTTTCACATATATGTTTGTGTTGTTAAAAACTACTCCAAATCGCATGGATTTCAAAGGGTAAAAGGAAAGGTTTTTGTTCCTCAAGTAAATGCATGCCATAAATGTTTGGGAACAATGTAATGGGCTAAGAAAAATCAAACTTCAATTTTAATAGTTGAAACTTGTAGTTTCTTGGTTAAAACCCTATAAGCAAGGTTGGATGACCTTATAATTTAAGTATTAATTACGTTTAAATGTTTCCAAGGGATAGATAAAATGATAACTCCTAGGGTTTGCAGGGTCTATTTTAGGGTTTTGCTAGATTGTACATATTTTTTGGTCAACTGACCTAGTTATGACATTTACTATAAAAAGGTTTGGGTGCCATTTCAATGCAAAAAATACATTTACTATCATTTATGAATAACCGGTTGCATGACGGAAATTTGTCAATTCTACCCATGAGAAAGAAGTTGTGGCCATTTGTTGACGATGCTGGACCCGCCAACATTCAAGGCATCTCCTCAGTATGGAGTCTCGTCCGGTATGAAGACCCGATTTCCAAATACTTACAGATCTTCCTCGGCTCTACCTGTCAGCACGAGAGAGTGATGCAATGGTATCTTATAAAAGTAAGGTGAGTGTTCATGGTGAGCGTGCAATGCAACTTTGTCTAGGTTCTCTTATTGCAAAAACCGGGGAGAAAAGTGAGCCTCTAAGTGAGAGGTAATAGTACCACCCAGGAAGAGACACAAATGAACGGAAAATTCCTATCCAACATCCAGTGGAATAGTCCACGACAGATGCGATAGTCGTTAAAACCAATGAACAAGAGAAGATCCATCTATCATCCAGCGGAATAGTCACAACGGATGTGATGGTCGTTATAACCGATAAGAAAGGAAATGTTTGTCTAATATATAGTTGGAATAGTCCACAACGATTTGACAGCAGTGGCAGACCTTACAGCACATTCCCAACAAGATAAGCACTAAAATAACCAAAATAGTTCAACTATCTTAGTACATGTGAAAGAAAACATGAAACACAAACATTCACAGAATAGTCTTACAAACATCCATAAGTCATCCATGAAAACGTGTTGGCCTGAAAAGGCTTCTATAATTAAGCAAAAGATCCAAGACACATATTTACATTATGCATCACTAGCCATAGTAGTGGGAAATTGGAGCCACTCCTTTCTCCTCACATTACTAACTAATCTCTCTAATGCTTTGCAGGAGGAGCCAAGATGAAAATTATTTTTCTCATATTATGAGGGGGTATATATAACCAAGGGGTGATGCTTACCCCTTGTCACTCTTTGACTACTCTCATGTTTGTTCAGCTTCTTTTGACTTTTTAACTTACATGACTCTTCATAGTCATGTGTGTCCATTGGACTTCCACTTTACAATACATTTGATTTGCAATAAACATGGCCAACAATCGTGATGTGGCATACGACAACTCATGGTGTTGCTGAGATGAACTGGCTTAATGATGTGATAATGTCATGTCGTGATTGCTACTGAGCGATAGATGTGTTCTTGGATGTGCATTCTCTTTTCCTCCGCATAGCTTGATGATGTGGGGTCTTAAATGATCTTCGTTCTTGGAAGATGGTTGGAAACTTATGCTCCTTTTGCTTGCCCTTGGTAGTTTCATTCGTCCATTCGACTACAAGTGAGTCTTTGGGCATGCTTCCTATTGCTTTTCCTTATTCATCATCTCGCCATGTTTGGACAGTGTACCTGTTCTTGTGATTCACTCATGACGGGACGACATCAATACGAAAACTCCCCAATATTAGATGATGCATTTTTATCCATGAACTCGGCCCGTGATTAATGACAGCATGATAGAGAAGGCCCAGTAACTACACATTACGCAGTTCTAGGTGACAGGGAGTGGGGTTGATCACTGAGATTGCGCAAAGCGTATCTCGGGCTTGGCTGAGGAACTTCTGAGCACAGTCCTCACTGGGGAGAAAATTTGGGCAGTTGCCACTAGGAGTCAGGATTGCGCAATTAAGGGAGATAGTGGTTGATGCAAGACGGGACCCCAGGAGGTGGATATGCACAGTTTTTTGAGGCAAGGAGTATTGGGTAGAAAAGAGCCCTGGAGGACAAATTTGCGCAGTTCTTAAGGTCAGTGAGCTTCTGTTGAGGGGGGACACTAGGGGACACCTCTCAGCAGTTCTAGAGGCCAAGGGAGGCTGGGGTATCTATGCATTATGGAGCTCCAACAAAAAGGATAAGATCTATAGGACTGGAAGTGCGAAGTGCACAGTTCAAGTCAGACTGGGAGGAACTATTGCGCAATTTTGGGGGTCAAGGGAGGCTGTTGGGTTCTGGAATTGCGTAGTGCAACTACTCGGAAGGACAGAGACTGCACACTTCACAGTTCAAGGTAGCAAGGTCACAACATTTACTGTTGAGATTGCGCAGTGCACAGTTTAGTCAGGGTCTGGTGCAGTTGGGTTGCCCAGTCGAGAAGATTTTTGGAAAAGTGGCTAAGCGTGAGGGGAAGATAGATTTGTGGTGAAATTGAACTTGAGATAACACACTTAGCATACTTCGACCATGTGACAACATATACGACAAGAGCAACAAGAAAGCAATTCCCTCTGTGTGACTGTCTCATAACAAGAAGTGACAAGTGCAACAATTGAGATAGACTTTAGGATGACCGTGACGACACTTTTGCAACAGTGCTTAAGACTTTGTGTATGAGTGTGATGGGTGTTTACATAGCTATGAAAAATCGTATACACAAATACCAACCTTCGAAACCACCAAAAATGGTTCGCAAACATGACATATCGGTCACACATGCCAAAAGACGACAATTGATCCAGCAAGCAAAAGGGGGTCAGAGGACTTTAGGAAAGCTCATGAAATGAGCTTAAGTGTTTGCAAAAATCAAGGGGAAGACCAAGGAAGGCTCTAAAATTGGAGTGCAAACCAAAATTTTGGAGGGTGTTGCAGATGCTACAACACAGTCTTACATGAAATCAAAATATTGCAACCCTATTTTTAAAAGTGATATTTTCAATAAAGTGTATCTTACATCTGAATATTACATTTGAATTTTTAATTTTGTATCTGAGAAAATATAGGAGTAAAGGAGGAATGTCAAAGCACCCTATAAACAATTTTACTCACTAAATAAAATTTTCATTTCTTTATAAAAGTGATTTCTAGAAAAGTAAAGAAACAAGTTTGTAAAAACTCATTTGCGTGTGCATTCCTCACGATTTATTCAGCGTGTATTCGTCATGATTTATTTAGCATGCATTCCTCATAGTCTATGTGGTGCCCATTATTTCATTCAACATGCATTCAGCTAGTATCCATTGACAAAAGACAACGATGGCCTTAATTGAAACGATGACGTCCTCTTCCATGCAAATAATTGACACGCGGGGTTCCCAAGAGATCTTCATAGTAAAGAAATTCAAAGAGTATGCCGATACATGGAGCGATACAAACAATTGTCCACTAGATATGTTAAATATCCCGAGAAGAGGAGAGGTTTATAAATTTATATTTGGACAATTCGTTTTCCAAAATGAGGAGATAGATGATGCCATAGAAAATTATGATGATAAAGCAATGGAATTAAAAGTATTTGGGAAGAGTATAAACCTAGACCCTGATCTGGTTGCAAGAGCAACGAAAATTCAACACAGAGGGGGAGCAATACTTAACTCCAAGAAAGCCCATATTCTAGGAAAGATTGAAATGGCTAATAAAATATGTGAGAAAAAATATATGTTCGAATGAATGGATTAAAAATGCAAGATTTTCCCCAAGGACCATGCAAATATTTTATTCAAGTTCTCCTCAGGACAATTATGAATCATCACAAGCTTGATATTTCTAGTGATTGCATGACGATAGTTATTCATTGGGCTCACAGCATGGCATGTCCCTCATCTGATGGCTAAAATATTAAATTATGCCCTACAAGAAAGTAAAATTAAGAAGGTTAGGTTCAATTTCCTGGGAAGACTGCAGAAAATTATTGATTTGTATTGAGGAGCGGTTGAAACAAGGGTTCTTAAAACCTACGTTAGGAAATCAAAACCAAATAAATCCATTGAGGAAGAACCACTTGGGAACAAAATATTTGTTGATTCCTAGGAGCAAGAAGATATTAGCTCAGGGGGAACTGCTGGAGACAGTTCAAGGTTGGGTGGAACGTGCTCTGTTCCTGAATATTCCCCAAGCATATTATTGTGGTTAGATGAAATTTTGTTATGTTTTACCTATTATTTTGAAATTATTTTATGTTTTACCTTTTGACTTTTGAAATGGTTTAATGATGTTATGTTGAAAATATTAAATTGAATTTATGGATCGACTACATACAAGAAAATTTTCATGCATAGATAGCATATTTTCCTAATTTAATAAATTTTTGAAACATATGGTTATTTTGCATATTATATGATCTAGATTAAAGGAATTGTATTATGTTACATTAACAAGTTGATGGGATGCGAAAGAGGATAAATTGTTAATAAATATAGTGTGTTTGGTTGTCGAGATAAATTATTGTTGTATATACATCCTCTTAGTACATATATATGTATGTATCCATATAGATGCGGAGAATTTCTAGAACTATTTACATAGTTCTCTATACCCTCTCTTTGGCACTAACATAATTAATTAATGGTGGTTACACAAAGGTTGTTAATAGATAATATAAACAGGAGATAACAATACAACATGCAACTGAAAAGAAATTAAGAAATTGGACTTGAGATACATGTAAAGATTTTACTTTTAGCTATATTGCAGTTCCTTGTAAATTATATAGTTGAAGGGAATAATTATTGACGAAATTGTATCCTAGTAAGACTACGGAAATATCCTTATCATCTCCTTAAGGCAATGAATTGTCGATATGAAACATGTAATACCTAGGTGATCCTTATAAACTAAATAGGCAACTCTTATGTTCGTAAGTCTAGTTGTAATGAGGGTATATTACATTGCATCCTTGTATGTATGCACGTATGTAACTAGTCATATAGTTCCCTAAATCATGTAATTGAGACTACAAAAACCCGACCTTGGGTAGGATTTAGTTATTCATAACTAAACATAAAGTGAAATCATGGAATATATAGAAATAATAGTAGAAGCACATATATATGAATATTACTTGGCATAAATAAGATTGTAAAAGAGCATAGAGTTTTGAAAGACAAAGGGGTATAATGATGGAGGAACCAATTCTTCACCAATAAAGAAATCGACAACAAGTTGAGTAATCATAAAAAAAAAACAAATAGCATGGTATACATGATCCTTTCAATTAAGTTCAATGGATATATCAAGTTCTATAGTACCATAGAGAGTTATATAAGAAGTCTAATATGGAGAATTGAAATGGAAGGCACTTATATAGACACACACACACACACACATACACTTCAACAATAACATTTAGAAAACCAAAAATTTGGGTACAGTTCCATAAGAAACTTTAGAAGAATATTGTGGCAGAGAATTCACAAAAGAATCCATACAATTTGTGCAAGAAAAGATATAATAGTCAACATGTTAAACAAAGTAAAAGGGAAGATCCATTTTAAATAATCTAAAGGAATATATACATCCATGCATGTTATACGTATGGTTTTATAACAAAGTTAAGAGAAGATTATTATAGAACAAGTAAGTAAGATGATCCACAATATTGTAAGGTGAAATGATGGTTCGTTAAGGCCTCCATGGCTGCACAAATAAATTAAAAAACATGTAAGGTTGAAAATTCAATAACCAGGTAAACCCTAATTTGGCTTATGGCTCTTAAGGCAAAATTGTAGCAGTACACCACGTAGAATTTGGGAGGAATGTAGAAATTGTATACCAAACTATAAGAATAACGAAGTCAAGAAGTTATCCTCTAAATTTGCAAGTTGTTTGGTGGGAAGCTACTAGTTCATACGAAATCCATTATCGTAACAAAATGAATTACTAAATTAGCAATGGAATCTTGGATGATCATTCAAGAGGTTAACCAAAAACGAAGAGATACAAATAGGTGCACAAATGAAGTAAAATTATATCCATGAGAAGTAGAGTTGTGACATGTCCTCCTCATTGACTCTGAGCACAAAGGAACTAGATGTTAATTGGAGTTTGAGGAAGAAATCTAAATTGAGTCACGATATGTCTTTGTAGCACACCCGAAACATAAAAATAAACTATGGTAAAGGAGAAACTCTTTACCTCAATAAAAGTGAGTCCATGCTACTCCTGGAACTACAAAAGTATATAACAAAATTTGTCATCATGGGAATAATTGGGTGTTTTAAATGAGAACATAAGCCTATATCAAAATGAAACTTTAAAAATTAGTAAAATGACATTTTGAGCCTTAACCGTAAATGTCACAAAATAAAGAACATGATTATTACTCTTAATAACCAATGCAATAAAAAATCGAGATAAACCCAAATTAGTAAGGAAATTTTCTTAGAAAAATGGAGAGAATGATTTTCGGCTTAGCAACTACCCCTTTAGAAATTAGAATGCGAGAGAAGGGCCTTGTATCCATATTCTTCCACGAGACTACAAGAATCCCAATACGAACTACTAGACTGGAAAGAACGAAGCCCATATCCTTCCTTAGAAGGGTCGAACACTTTCATGCATACTTAGGGTTTTATAAAGCACCATATTTCATACCTCCTTCCACAGAAAGTATCAACAATGCTAAGTGAATTTAGATCAAAGAATACTTTTACCCTTTACTTTATACCAAGTTGACCTACCAATTCAACATGGCTAAGCAAACTAGGGTGCTCTGGTATCTCTAAGGAATGCAATCTAAACTAGAAGAAACATTTTCAAATTACAATAATCGAATTTACGAAAAGCAAAGCCCAGATAAATAAGAGAATCGGTACCTAAGAATTGTATAATTTATTCAATATTTCCTCTATAGTTATCTTAGTAAATTGAAGGAGCAATATAAACAATTGGTCAACACCACTATAAAAATGTGAAGGAGGTTAATAAATTATACACACAGGAAATGGATAAATGGAAATAACAACCTAAACCAGAACCAAGTCTTACACTACCTAAAGAAAAACAAAAGGCAGAACAACATAAGACCTGGAGTAACCTTTGAGGTGCATTTATAGAAATTTCAAGTAAAAATTGACATTAAGCCATCACAGTCATACCAGGTGGTGCAACACTCTGGTCACCAGAGGAAACCAAATGAAACATTAAGGCAACGAATTCAAAAAGGGAGGGTTAGTCATTAACAAACCGTATTTTTGTCCATCATTGGATCTCAAAATTAGATCATGGTCATAGAAATGCATGCGATTGGCGCTCCATGTGAAATTCACATGGTAAGCCCTAACATGAACTTTGTTTATGAGCCATGTGTATTAATAACCAAGAAAATAATAAAACCATCCCACACCCACAATCATTACGAATGATGCCAAGGTGTAGAGTAGTTTCAAAGGAGTTAATATTGTATAAGTGGATATCTAGCCTAAGCACCATGGTACTTGTTAAATTATATAACATATGAAAATTGGGTCAAGATTAGTATATGTGAAGAACCAATGGATACCAATACTCATGGATAAGACCCTTCAACTAGAAATTGGCTATATTCCTAAAAGGAAAAAAAATTCTTAGTCAATTGAAGTAAAAGACACAAGGAGTTAAAATTATCAATAACACATAGGCGTAATCACATTAATGTCCTCTTAAACAAACCTGTCAGTGGTGAGTCTAAATACTCCAAATAATGGCCAGGTGGAATCCACCCTGAACCCAATAATAATTCTTACAGAAAGTGACAAATCATTTGATCATGATGTATGTACAAAAATGGGAATGTTAAAGAAATAACAGTGTATATTTGGAAGTGAAGAAATTTGTGATAAATATGTATGTACAATAATAATAATGTTGAAGGAAAGAAAAATAAAATTAGGTGAAATTGAGGTATGTTACATGTGGTATCATATTTGTAGGTTCAAATGTAGTTGCAGGTATTTTGCAAAAAAAATCTAAAGGTTTGTGGAAATAGTTAAATGAGTTTTGTCAAATGATCTATAGAACTTAAAGGCCTATGGTCCAACCCACAATTAACAAAGTTACTATGTAAAGCAAAGAATACATTAATGATAAAATATCTACTATATCTCTTGATAAAGGAGAGTAGATCTAAGTGTAGATAGGAGATAAATTGGCACCTACTATAATGCAATTGTTGGAAGAAGTAAAAGACTAAGGAACATAAGTATATCTTGAATAAAATAAATTGGTTGAATATTGTGGTAAACAAGAGCAGGGGATGAGAAGTACACTACTCCATTAAATAAATTATCCATAAGGATTTTAGGAAGTAATTAACTATGCATAATTGGGTGAGAGAAGTATACAAGGTGTTGGCTCATAATAACTATGCCAAAAAGAGCAAAGTCTCTTGTGTTAATTTAATAACTGTACCAGGAACATAGGGAAATCAAGTATTGATACATACACTTATTCGTGTCTAAAGAATATATATATATATAATATATATATATATATATATATATATATATATAATATATAATATATATATATAGATATATAGATATAATATATATAATATAATGAGTATATTGAAATACAACTAAGAGTAGTAGTGGAGAGACACCCTTCGAACCAATTTATGCACAAGAATCCATAATGTCCATTAAACTTGAGATTACCTAAATGTGATTTGCATTTCAAAAAAAGAATAATAAAATATCAATAATTCATAGAAAATGAACAACTCTTTAAAACTAATAAAATCATGCTCTAGAATATCTCAAATAAAAATAAAAATAAAAAGAAAAAAGTTACTATGCAAGATTTTGATAAGAATTCCCAATCCAAACTTATCTAGACAATGTATAGAATTATGGATATTTTATCACAAATGCAAACCTAAACACAATGAGCTCCTTGGAAATATGCACATTGTTTCAAGGATTATCAAAGGTAATTATATTCTTATATCATAAATGGGTTTAATTGAAAACAATTTGTTAGCATTCTCATTAAAGTAATTATATATGTGTCTGTGTGTGTGTGTGTGTGTGTGTGTGTTTCCTTTTATTTTGCCTTTTTTGGGGGTTTTATTTATTTTATATTTAGTTTTAAATTACTAAAAAATGATGGATTTTTTTTGTTACAAAAGTGATGGAGGGTATGATCATAGCTAATGGCTTCGGCTTGTGTGGCTGAGCATTCTATCATATCCCATCGTCGTGATTTTCACATAGGTAATCTTTGCTCTCAACATTCTCTTTTTAAGTTCTAATTGCTCTAGTTACTTGTCAAGTTCTGGGTTTTCCAGGATCCTTGGGTGAGCTGGCCCATAAAACCCCCTTTGGGAAGGAGATCACAACATTTAATTCCCTAGTTTCCAATGGCCCAAAATTTCAAAATTTTAGTCCCTCCCGCTTTGTGAAAAAGCCAAATGACATCCCAAAAGTGGAGATCAATTCCCCTCAAGCCCAAATTTGAGCACTCCAACTTGCATATCGTGACCTGATTAGTCAGTTCCGGGGAATATGGCCCTCACCCCACACTATTTGGACCTGGATTGAGAAGAATTGGAAGCCCTTCATCTCAGGTGAAGTTGTTTCCTCCTTCTGCAATAAGGGATTGTTTACCTTTTATTTTGAGAAAAAATTCGATTGGGATCTGATATTCAGATGTGGACCATATTTTATGGGAGCCTGAGTTTTCTACCTTGATCATTGGAAACCTAATTTTAATGTAGAATGTGATATCCGTATCACAATATCATTCTAGTTAAACTCCCCTACTTTCCTCCCCACTATTGGAATGATGCTACATTCAAACTGATTGGAAATTCATTAGGAAATTATGTTGACTGTGTAGAACCCAGAGATGGACTCCTTCCCTGTGCAAGAAGATGTGTAGAGGTAGATCAAGATGAAGGAATTTCAATGGCAATCAATTTTTGTATGGATAACTAGACTCATGTGTAGGAAGTGGACTACGACCAACTACCTTTAAATACAAAGTATGGCATGAATATGAGTACTTTTCCAAAGAATTCCCAAAAATGCAAGTATATCGGGAACAACAAGAAGAACAAAATGATCAATGGAATCAATCCAAAAGGAAAAAAATGATCAAATAAACAACAACCCAAATATGCACTGGCTCCTTAAAAACTCATCTCAAGGATGGATAGGGCCCACAATCTTCAGGCCCCGAATCTAAATCCCATAATGTTCAATTTATGGATGATACTATTCTACTAGGGGCAACCTCTCTGTTGATTGCAAAAATATTTAAAATGGTATTTGATAGATTCCTCTCTACTTCTAGGGGTTTAACAAATGTTTTCAAAAGTCATATCTTCACATGGAATACATCTACACATAAGCAGAGGAAAATTGGAAACTTTTTAGGATATAAAGTCATTGGAGGTTGGCAAGAGTTCTAATATGTATACATTCCAATATACCTCTAAAAGTGTCCCCCAAATACTGGGAGCACATTCTAGACAAGATTAAAAATAAATTGGAGAGATAGGGAGCTTGTTGTCTCACTGTTGCAAGAAGAATGGTCATATTTAAAGAGGTCCTCTGAGTCATCCCCATATATCAATTATTTTCCCTTCTAGTTCCCAAATATGTTCTGCACCAAATGGGAGTTTACCTCAAATAAATTATGTAGGAAGGGGGCAAATCGGACACCAAAAATTTTGATTTAGTAAATTGGCTCTCTATCTGAGCTCTGAATATGCATGATGGATTAGGTTTTTTGGATACCACTTTGGTTAATATTGCGATGGGGGGAAATCTATATTGGAAGCTTAAAACTGAGCCTGACTTGTGGTGGCCACAAGTCCTACAAGCAAAGTATCTACAAGAAAATGATAATCATTCTATGAATGGGACAGTAACCAAAGGATCGTTGATCTGGAAACTGGTTGCTTTGATGTCCTCGTTAACAAAAGGCCATCTCTTTCTGATTCCATGCAGTGTAAATAAAATCAACCTTTAGGAAGACTCACTTTTAGGTGCCTTCCGTTGTGCCGGGATGAGAACATTCGACCCTTGATGGAGCAGTTAAGCTAGGCAGGTATAGTGACCCTCTCCCATTTTATGGATTGGGATGTTGCAAGCCTTTGCAAAGGCTAGAAGTTGGATGATGTCCTTGACATTCTAAAACCAACCGGAGAAATTATGAAAAGAAAATGTGTTAGATGTGCTCCGCTCATCCAATCTGCAATTGATAAGCTGGGTTGGAAATCTTCCTTATACTTTTTTAGAGAAGGCTATAATAATATTCTTTTCAATTCTAAGGTTCCTTTGAAATCCATTATACGCAACAATATCTAGAGGGTAGATGCAATTCCATAGCTAAACATCTTTCCTTGGCTCCTAAGGCATAAAAGAAATCTAGCTTCAGAAAATATTCAAAAGTGTGGCATAGTTGGTCATTCAAGATGTCCAGCTTGTGGGAACTTGGAGGAATCAATTCGTTGTCTTTTTCTTTCTTTTCCATGCATAATGGCGGTGTGGGACACTGCCATTAGTCCTCTTTCCCTGGAACCCAGTGGCCTCCAAATATCCAAAAACAAATCTCATTATGGCATAAATCCTTTATGGGCTCCCTTCAAACCAAATCCTCCCTCGAAGCTATATGGAATGCTCTCCCTAAATATCTTTGTTAGAGAGTCTATCTTTTCAGAAATAGTTCTATCTTCAAAAACATATTTATCTCTGCCAGAGCACTGACACTAAAATTTCTCTCCTTTTATCTTGAATATAATCCTCCTACCACAGATTTTGCGACCTTGCTACTTTTCCTTGTATAATATTTGTTTTAATATGACGTTGATGGTGATGGCCTTGTCACTTTTGTTAAGCAATTGTTCATCTAGTCATCCCAATAAGTGGATCTATTTTGGAATAAGTTTTTTATAATTTTAGTTTAATCCCCAAAAATTGATAGGCTAATAGTACGGATTTAACCTTAGTGATATTCAAGGAATATTTTTAGCACTAGACATAGAGAGAGGCTTGAGATTTATTTCAAAAAGTAGTAATGTTCTTTGTACTTTTCAATCATATATATAATATATATCTTAATATATATATGATTTAGAGTGTGAAATGAATTATGATGCCTTGGGCATATGGTATTGAAAAGACATGATTTTGACCAATGGTATTGTAGCAATGCTTATTTATAGGTTAAAAATATCCATGATAAATTTGGGATGAATCTCCATGATTAAGAATCTAGTTTCATGTTTTTCTATAAATCTACTCACATATTAATTCCTTCATAATTAATAATAATAATTTAAAATAAGGTTGTAATTTAGTTGATTTTTATTATTTTCTTAATCATTGGAAATGTGATATAGTTATGAGGTAAGTGTCTTGATGCCCATCGTAAATTGATGCCTATAAACTTTTATAGCTACTTAATTTATATTGTTCGGGTAGTAAATGGGGTGAATGATATTTCTAATTTAACTTGAAAACTTGACTTCCTAATTTACTATTTATAATGATTATAATATAAATGTTAAGATTTAGCGAGTTTGTAATTTACTATTTCTAATTATTATAATATAAATGTTAAGATTTAGCGATAATCGTTTATAGTAATGCCTTTATTTATCAATGATTATAAGTTATTCTTCACCTACACAATAGCACATCATAGATAGCCATTTTTAACATTTATACTTGTTATTAGGAATTTATTTTTGTAATTTGACATAAACTATGGTTTAAAAAGTGTCTAAATATGTTTTCTAATTTATTTTGAACGATTAAATTATTTTTTTTAATAATAAAATTGTAATAATATTTTTAAAACTTATCATTTAAATACAATAAAAACTAAAAAACCGTATAAAAAAAATGTAAGAATAGATAATAAAAATATTACAATCTCAATCACTTTTCAATAATCATATTACATAGAGAAGTGAGATTCTTTAGAATTCCAAACTTCCATTTTTTTCTAAAACTATTCCAAGTTTTACAAGCCTCCATGTTCACATTCCATTTAAAGCATTCCAATTTCAGCTATTTTTGAGTAACCACATTAAATTGAGAAAAAAAATGCCAATTCTTAATGTACTTACATGATGTTGTGTTGGGGAAATTATTGAGGAATATTAAGCACCTTGGAGGAAGCTAATCGTTGACTTAATGATTTTAGGATTTTCCATTCTTGCACGGAGCTTTGCACATCCCGAGAAATATTGCACTGTGGTTTACAGATGTGCTTAAAAAGAAAAATGGGTGCGCATTGTTCGAACAGATCGAGGTTGCCTCCGACTCGCCGTACGAAATGTTGGGCAGAGATTTCTGAACGTGCAGGTACATAAAGAATAAAGGAACAAAGATCTTCGTTTGTGTAAGTAACTTTATAATTCAAATGATGAGGTTTAATATCAAACTTAAACTGCTGGTAAGTCTCAACTAATTGTGTAGAAATCGTTTTCAAAACCATTGACAATGGTGTGACGACACCTGCCTCTGCTAATACCGCAATACACCATGGTGATATATATATATGTGGTTTAACAAATAAAATTGCACCATGTAATGTAATTTATGCTTTAACAAATAAAATTGTTGACAGACTGTAAAAGAAAAAAAAGGAAAGAGTTAAAAAATCCATCCAATAGAAACAAACAATGCAAAAATATCTGGGGTCACTCATCTTTATTGTCAAAAATTTAATGTGCAGCTCACCATTATTCAAACTCAAAACGACCATCCATCATTCGTTCCATCGATCACAATAACCAAACAGAGACACATAGTCTCATATGACGACGATGGGTCAGAAAAAGTAACACTTATAATCGAAATACATATAACTGGACAGCTAAAGATTGAACGGCATTGCATGATAGTGCCCGCTCATGTAATCGAAATACATAATGGGAGACAGCATCGACGCATATATAGTGCCTAGTGATACTGCCCTGCTGCAATCGAAATACATAATGGGAGACGGCATCGACGCATATATAGTGCCTAGTAATACTGACAAACAAAAACAGAACAGGAGGTATTGCAATTAGCAGGTAGACGGGGAGGATTTAATTAGCTAGTGAAAGCTGGCACCCGTATGATGGGAACACAACGAAGAGGATGAGCCATTTCACAGGACAGCTTAAGAACCTCGGACAAATCAACTAGATGTTCAGCATGAGGAAGCCACTGAAAATGATGGAGGAGCTTAGCCACCCAGAGGTTAACAGTGGCAAGGCCCAGAGCCTTCCCCGGGCACACACGACGACCAGCACCAAAAGGCGCAAGCCTCAGATCATTACCCCTTACATCCACGTCTTCCCCGCCTTCCGACACCACAAACCTCTCCGGACGGAACTCTTGAAGTGATTCCCAAATGCTGGGGTCGTGAGCAATCGACCACATATTCACCATGGCAGTCGTGCCCGCCGGAACACACATTCCATTGCCCATGTTCACATCTTCAGTGGAGAGATGTGCCCATGATACGAGCGGTCCAGGCGGATGCATTCGCAGCGCCTCCTTTACCACAGACTGCCCGTAGGGCAGGTTAGGGATATCTGAATCCTTCATGCTCCGCTCTCGCCCCACTACTGCGTCCAACTCTGCCTGAGATTTCTTCTGAGCATCCGGATTCAGCACCAGTTCTGCCATGGTCCACTCTGTCAGCAGAGCTGTCGTTTCTGTGAAGCGAAAAATCATCTCCTGCATGCATACATAAAGAAATTAGAAACAAACTTAGTTAATGTCTCTCACCAAAGGCAAGCAAACTCACCTCATTCATGAATTACTTCCGCTGTGAAAACGCTAAACTAAAATACAGAGATAGATCAGATGAGATCAGAGTGTGGAAAAACTAAAATACAGAGATAGATAGATCAGAGTGGGAAAAAACTAAACTAAAATACAGAGAGATAGATCAGATCAGATCAGAGTGTGAAAATTTAACTAAAATAGTGTGAAAATACGGATAGTACGGACCCAGAGAACAACGATCATATCCTCCTCATTTAGCTTATCTTCTCCATGCAACGACAGCAGAAAGTCAACAAAATCGGATTGATCACCCGTTTCATTGTTCCGCTCTACACGCCGGTGCTCTTCGATGATATTTCTAACGAAAGCTCTCACACGCGGCACCAGGCGGGCGCAACGAGCATGGATTCGAAGAGGGTCCAGCGGTCGCAGCCATGGTAGATGATCCGCCCAGTTGAACGCTCCCAACAGCTGGAAACCCTCATCCACCATCTCTCGCAGCTCCTTCACTTCTTCACAAGTAGAAGTACATGACATATCGAACCTCCTTCCAAAGACGCTGCCCATGATATTGTTCAGCGCAACCCCTTGCAAGTGTGCTCGAACCCTTACAACACCGTTACACTCACATTCCTTTTGGATATCGACGAGCATTCCCAGAGCATCATCCTGGCGACCAGGCTCGTGGGCAGCGATTCTGCGCGGAGAAAAGAGATGCGTAGAAGAAATTCTCCTCAGCAACCTCCAGTAATCCCCATTGGGTGCGAAGCCAATGGCCCGCCCGAACAATAACTGCTGTGCAGGTTGCTTTAGGGGTCTGTTGGCGAAATGAGGGGAGTTGAGCAGCTCTCGGGCCACTTCAGGATCCGATGTAATAACGGCGGGCGTGGAGCCTAAGCTAAAGGCCATAAGCTTCGTGGCACCATGAAGACGAGCCAGATATTCGAGCTTATTCGAGCTTGCGGTGAGCTGAAGCTCATGTTCATTAGACTTCCATTAATGGGCCATCCTTTAGGACCGGGAATAAGAACGTGGCCAGACCTCCTGTGTCTTCCAGCCCACGCACAGCCTCTCGGCATCAACCAAGACGCCAAAACAACAGCGATGAGCAGTGCAACATACAGAGGCCACTGACCCAACACAGCAAAAATATCCTGAGAGTCCAACAAACCCCTATTTCTAAAAAGGAGGACGTAGAGCCACCATTCGGCACCTTCAGAACTCCCCGCATTTTCCATCTCAAAGTGGATGGCAAATTAAAAAAAAATGAAAGTTGCCAACAAAATGGATGGCAAATAGAGAAACAAAAGAAGCACCAACAAAGCAAAGAGATACACATGAAAATGTGAAGGACTTGATGTGGATTTATAGTGGGAGCGATTCCATTCTATGGAAATAGAGGGAAATAGCAGGTTGTAACTCCCGCTGGATGCACAGGCATTTTTATCTTGATAGTTGTGTATGGAGTTTTCAGAATTTTAATTTAATTATGAAGTACTATTACGTGGATGCTGGAGATTTAATAGACAGTTATGCCGCACATTTTTTCTCTTAATTAATAAATTTAATAAAAACAATTTTATTATGTGCTCGCTTCTTCCCATAAATTGCCTATTTCTTTACCACTTTTCTCACTCTTGATTTTGATTTTGCTGCATCAAGAACTTAGTTGGTCTAACCGCTCCACTTTTGTTGCATCGAAAAAAAGAAAGTCAATTCAAATTCGTCCCACTGAAATTGAATTCAAATTTGTTACGTCTAAATTCAATTTGAATTGGGTGCACCAAATACTTTGTACTTTGTAAACGTTGAATTCAAACATTTTATGTTGCCACACTAAATGAACCCATATCAAAGCTAAAATTCTAGTATCAATTTAGTCTCATATTTGAAATTTTTGTGTACTTTTCACATAATATTTAAATATGTTTTTGATTACATATTTTGATATCATATATAATTCTTTTAATAAATTATAATTGATATTTATATAAAGACATAAACTATGGTTTACCATAGCAAATGATATATTCAAAAGCCTTGCCTCAAATCCATAGATATAAAATTAATTATTCAAATTATATATAATGATTAAACTCTAAATTAAAATGAAAATTATATTAATATAGTTTTATACTCATACAATCCCACTTTTTAATATAGTTTTAAAATTAAAAAAATATATATCTATATATATACATATATTACTATATTACTGTGTTACTAATATTTAAATATAAAATAAAGTAGGTCGTGGAACAAGAAGGGGGATAGATGTTGTATGGCTCCCAGTAAGTTGAAGTTACAGAGTATTCATGGAGCTTAAGATGCATGACAAACAACCATAATGAAGTTTATGCCCTCCCCTAGGGGATTCAGATAGCCAAAGAAAATTAGGTTGCTTCTCCCTCTCCTTATTTAGCATATGTTGAAGGGCTCATATCCCAGGGAGAAAACATTATAAACTATTGTGAAAAGAATTAGGAAAGCAGTGAAAGGGTTCTCTTCAATAGCATATTCCATGTTCTCTGTGATCTCATTAAAAATGTGGGGTTATGTGCTAATGAAGGGTGTAAATTAAGATTAGGAGATTTAAAAATCAATGCCTAATGAGGCCCTCTCCTATTCCTTAGAGCTAAACGGATTGGCATTGAACAATTATGAAGGATTACATTATCAATTATTTATAGTAGGACATGTAAATTATCTCTTTTGGTTTTTTGATTGGTCACTTTTGTAAGTAATATACCTACAAAACTCAATTCTTGTTATCCAGTTTGGAGTCCCTCTAGAAAAAATTGTAGTTTTGTTGAATAGGAGAGATCACAATTTTTTTTTAACGTATAGATGCATACTACCTCTGATGTATTTGGTAGGCATATTTGCATATAAATACAAAATTATCATTTTGATTTTTATATATGTGTGTCTTTGTAACCATATAATAAAAAATAAAAATAAAAAAATTGATAGTAATTTCATTTATTTTTTATATTGGTTCAAAATAATTTTATATAAAAATATTTAATATCAATCTAATTTTATATTAGAAAGAATTATATAACTTTAATATAATTTCATATATATATATATATATATATATATATATATATATATATATATATATAACTTCAAATTCCAATATATAAATTTCTCAAATGAAATTTTAAACTACTCTTTTTAAATATAAGTACAATAAAACCATAAAAACTATATTGCCAAAAATATAACTTAAGTTGTAATTTAAATATATCAATTTTTAAATTAAAATATATTTTTTATATAATTTAAAATTTAAAAAAAAAAATCATCAACAAAAGTTTAAATATTTCCAATTATATATTTTCCTATCTTTTTTTATTCTCGAGACCATTCTCTTCCATTGTAACAACCATTATCAACCTCGGTATGTCTCTTTTTATACGTCATCCTTCTTATCCCATTCTACTTGTAATTTTGCATGAGAACTATTTGTTTGGGCTATTTTTCTCATAAAAATGACAATTGTGTTGTTACAGGGTTTGTGGTATGTTGAGATGTTGTTGGAGGACTGCACCTTCCAGATTTTCCTCTCCAAGGATAGCAAAAGGACTCGTTGAGAATAGTTGTTACACATGAAGACCTATTTTGGACGCATTGAACTCCTTCAATTAGTTATGAACAACAGTTTGGAAAGCATCCAGTCAAAATATAGTCTAATTGTTAAAGGAGATGTTTTTGGACAACGCAACCAAAACAATTAGCCGATTTTATATTGTTATTATTGTAATTTGGAAACGATGTTGCAACTTTGTCCTAACCTTGGAAATTTTTATCTAATTGTTAATGTGTATTCTCAAATTAGATCACATGAGAATTGCGGGATTATCGTGATGTTATCATTGCAATGTGAAATTATAAAGAGGTGTACTCTCTACCCGCACGAGATAGACATATAGAAACAAATAAACTGTGATAGAGCGAGACAGCACCAACATTGTAATCCTGTATTTTTCATTAATGAAATCTCAACATTGGTGTCGCCACGCCTTTCTGCTGACTAGCTTGTGTGTTGTGTAGTGTTACTGTTATTATTAGCCTTGTTCATGCTTTAATTGTTGCATAATGTTAACCACATATTTTGTAATAACATAGGTCCTGGACCGGTTCGTTTGTTAGTGTGAAATTTATTTAATTCTCATCATAGTTTGATGGTGTGTTCATTTAATTTGAATGCGTTTCAACATTTTCTAAGAGAATGGTTTCTAGGAGTGCTCTTCTTTTCTGAATAAGAGTGACAGTCTCACAGAGTGGTATTATTCCACATTGTTTGTTTATATCTTGAGAGTGTAAGAGCCAGAGGGTTGAGTTGCTGAGAGTGTGATTACAAAGATTGAGTTTGAAATTCATTAGCACTAGCCATCATTTTGCCTTGCATATATTTTGTGTAAAAGCCTTGCAATAGCAAAACCTACACTGGTTGACAATTAATTTGAAAAGTTTGAACTATTGCTCCGAATTAAAAGGACAATTGTCCCCCCAAGAGCAAGTTGAAGGAAAACCTATACACAACTTCACACATTGCAAGTTGAAGCAAAACATGGAATGTTGTATGAAATCTAAAGCAAAATTTTTTAAGGGTCAGCATAAACATATAACACTTCAAAAGTAACTAATTAAATAAACAATATACAATTTGAATCGATCATAATTACCAATAAATTTAGTATGGGTGTGAATTTTAGTGAAGGAAATCAATTTTTCCATGTTCCATAAAAATGCACATCCAACCTTAATTTCAAGACCAAATTGAATGGTCCAACTTTGAGAGTACTCTTTTACTCAAAATTAACATGAATTTTTCACATATAATTTTTTGTTGTGCAAGAACATGTCAAATTGGACCGATTTCGTAGGGTTAAAGTCAAGATTTGTGTGCCTCAAATAGATGCACACAAGGACATGTAGTTAATTAATTGTGAGATAATGAACATTCCAACCTAAGTATAAAACCATTTTATGCAACATAGAACAGTCATTTTCATAAAGGAAATGTTATACGCTGAAATCCAAGTCTGTCGAAATAGCAATTGATAATATATGCTAATGATGACAATCGAAACAAATATGCACTCCCATGTTAAACCAATTACACTCTTGATAATGAAATTTGAAAGGGGGCATAAATGGACAATTCCTAACCTCGGGATATAACCTTGCATCATGTGTGACAAATATCCTACATAACTATGTTCCCATTTATATACAACTTTTACATAAGGCAAGTCGAAGCAAAACTTAGAATGTTGTAACAATTAAAAAGTGCTTAAAATAATTAAATAAATAATATACAATTTGAATAAATGAAGCATGGACATGCAATTTGGTAGCGCAAGACAATTTTGGCATGCTTCACAAAATTGCACGCCCAACCTTCATTCAAGGCTAAATTGAATGATTCAACTTGGAGAGTATTTGTTTACTCATAACTAACATTAATACAATAATATTTTTTATTTTTCACATATATATTTATGATGTTCAATAATACTCCAAATTGCATGCATTTCAAAGGGTAAAAGGCAAGGCTTCTATGCCTCAAATAAATGCACACAAAGAATGTTTGGGAACAAGGTGATGGACTAAGAAAAATCGACCTTGTATTTTAGTAGTTTAAACTTGTAGTTTCTTGGTTGAAATGCTATAAGTAAGGTTGTGTGATCTTGTTTTAGGAGTAGTTAGGTTTAAATGTTGCCAAGGGATAGATAAAGAGATAGAACCTATCATTTGTAGGGTCTATTTTAGGGTTTTTCTATATTTTACATATTTTTTAGGTTTTGAAGTTTAAGGTTAGGTCAAGTGGCCTAGTTAGGGTCTGAAGATAAATAGTGAAGGAGAACAGATACAAATAGGACTAGCTTTTATTTCTTCTTTGGTAATGAAGTCTAAGTAAAGATATAGCAATGCAAAAGTGTGTAAAATCATTAAATAAATAATCTGCAATTTGAATCAATTAGATTGGCCAATAAATGAAGAATGGGCATGCATTTTAGACGTGAGGCAAGGCAATGTTGGCTTGTTTCACAAAAAATGCATGCCCAACCTTCATTTCAAAGCCAAATTGAATGATTCAACTTGGAGAGTATTTTTTTCCTCATACGTAACATTAATACAATAAAACATTTTTAATTTTTCATATATATGTTTGTGTTGTTCAAAAATACTCCAAATTGCATGGATTTCAAAGGCTAAAAGGCAAGGTTTTTGTGCCTCAAATAAATTCACACCAAGAATGTTTGGGAACAAGGTGATGGACTAAGAAAAATCAAACTTGAATTTTAATAGTTGAAACTTGTAATTTTTTGGTTAAAACCCTATAAGGTTGGATGACCTTATAATCTAAGTAGTAATTAGGTTTAAATGTTGCCAACGGATACATAAAGAGATAGCACCTAGGGTTTGTAGGGTCTATTTTAAGGTTTTTCAATACTATACATATTTTTTAGGGGTTGAAGTTTAAGATTGGTGAAGTGGCCTAGTTAGGATTTGAAGATAGCTAGGTAACGAGAATGGAGACAAGTGGGACTAGTTCTTATTCCTTGTTTGGAAATGAAATCTAAGAAAAGACATAACAATGCAAATGTGTATAAAATCATTAAATAAACAATCTACAATTTGAATCAATCAGATTAGCCAACAAATGAAGGTTGAATGTGCATTTTAGTGAAGCAAGGAAATTTTGGCATGTTTCACAAAAATGCGTGCCCAACTTTCATTTCAAAGCCAAATTGAATGATTAAGCTTGGAAAGTTTTTTTTTACTCATAGGTAAAATTAATAGAATTAAATATTTTTAATTTTTCACATATATGTTTGTGTTGTTAAAAACTACTCCAAATCGTATGGATTTCAAAGGGTAAAACGAAAGGTTTTTGTTCCTCAAGTAAATGCATTCCATAAATGTTTGGGAACAATGTAATGGGCTAAGAAAAATCAAACTTCAATTTTAATAGTTGAAACTTGTAGTTTCTTGGTTAAAACCCTATAAGTAAGGTTGGATGACCTTATAATTTAAGTATTAATTACGTTTAAATGTTTCCAAGGGATAGATAAAATGATAACTCCTAGGGTTTGCAGGGTCTATTTTAGGGTTTTGCTAGATTGTACATATTTTTTGGTCAACTGACCTAGTTATGGCATTTACTATAAAAAGGTTTGGGTGCCATTTCAATGCAAAAAATACATTTACTATCATTTATGAATAACCGGTTGCATGACGGAAATTTGTCAATTCTACCCATGAGAAAGAAGTTGTGGCCATCTGTTGACGATGCTGGACCCGCCAACATTCAGGGGATCTCCTCAGTATGGAGTCTCGTCCGGTATGAAGACCCGATTTCCAAATACTTACAGATCTTCCTCAGCTCTACCTATCAGCACGAGAGAGTGATGCAATGGTATCTTATAAAAGTAAGGTGAGTGTTCATGGTGAGTGTGCAATGCAACTTTGTCTAGGTTCTCTTATTGCAAAAACCGGGGAGAAAAGTGAGCCTCAAAGTGAGAGGTAATAGTACCACCCAAGAAAAGACACAAATGAACGAAAAATTCCTATCCAACATCCAGTGGAATAGTCCACGGCAGACGCGATAGTCGTTAAAACCAATGAACAAGAGAAGATCCATATATCATCCAGCAGAATAGTCCACAACGGATGTGATGGTCGTTATAACCGATAAGAAAGGAAATGTTTGTCTAATATATAGTTGGAATAGTCCACAAGGATTAGACAGCAGTGGCAGCCCTTACAGCACATTCCCAACAAGATAAGCACTAAAATAACCAAAATAGTTCAACTATCTTAGTACATGTGAAAGAAAACATGAAACACAAACATTCACAGAATAGTCTTACAAACATCCATAAGTCATCCATGAAAACGTGTTGGCCTGAAAGGGTTTCTATAATTAAGCAAAAGATCCAAGACATTGGAGCCACTCCTTTCTCCTCACATTACTAACTAATCTCTCTACTGCTTTGCGGGAGGAGCCAAGATGAAAATTATTTTTCTCATACAATGAGGGGGTATATATAACCAAGGGGTGATGCTTACCCCTTGTGACTCTTTGACTACTCTCATGGTTGTTCAGCTTCTTTTGACTTTTTAACTTACATGACTCTTCATAGTCATGTGTGTCCATTGGACTTCCACTTTACAATACATTTGATTTGCAATAAACATGGCCAACAATCGTGATGTGGCATACGACAACTCATGGTGTTGCTGAGATGGACTGGCTTAATGATGTGATAATGTCATGTCATGATTGCTACTGAGTGATAGATGTGTTCTTGGATGCGCATTCTCTTTTCCTCCGCATAGCTTGATGATGTGGGGTCTTCAATGATCTTCGGTCTTGGAAGATGGTTGCAAACTTATGCTCCTTTTGCTTGCCCTTGGTATTTTCATTCGTCCATTCGACTACAAGTGAGTCTTTGGGCATGCTTCCTATTGCTTTTCCTTATTCATCATCTCGCCATGTTTGGACAGTGTACCTGTTCTTGTGATTCACTCATGACGGGACGACATCAATACGAAAACTCCCCAATATTAGATGATGCATTTTTATCCATGAACTCGGCCCGAGATTAATGACAGCGTGAGAGAGAAGGCCCAGTAACTACACATTACGCAGTTCTAGGTGACAGGGAGTGGGGTTGATCACTGAGATTGCGCAAAGCGTATCTCGGGCTTGGCTGAGGAACTTTTGAGCACAGTCCTCACTGGGGAGAAAATTTGGGCAGTTTCCACTAGGAGTCAGGATTGCGCAATTAAGGGAGATAGTGGTTGATGCAGGACAAGACCCCAGGAGGTGGATATGCGCAGTTTTTTGAGGCAAGGAGTATTAGGTAGAAAAGAGCCCTGGAGGACAAATTTGCGCAGTTCTTAAGGTCAGTGAGCTTCGGCTGAGGGGGGACACTAGGGGACACCTCTCAGCAGTTCTAGAGGCCAAGGGAGGCTGGGGTATCTATGCATTATGGAGCTCAAACAAAAAGGGTAAGATCTACAGGGCTGGAAGTGCGAAGTGCACAGTTCAAGTCAGACTGGGAGGAACTATTGCGCAATTTTGGGGGTTAAGGGAAGCTGTTGGGTTCTGGAATTGCGTAGTGCAACTACTCGGAAGGACAGAGACTGCACACTTCACAGTTCAAGGTAGCAAGGTCACAACATTTAGTGTTGAGATTGCGCAGTGTGCAGTTTAGTCAGGGTCTGGTGCAGTTGGGTTGCCCAGTCGAGAAGATTTTTGGAAAAGTGGCTAAGCGCGAGGGGAAGATAGATTTGTGGTGAAATTGAACTTGAGATAACACACTTAGCATACTTCGACCATGTGACAACATATACGACAAGAGCAACAAGAAAGCAATTCCCTCTGTGTGACTGTCTCATAACAAGAAGTGACAAGTGCAACAATTGAGATAGACTTTAGGATGACCGTGACGACACTTTTGCAACAGTGCTCAAGACTTTGTGTATGAGTGTGATGGGTGTTTACATAGCTATGAAAAATCGTATACACAAATACCAACCTTCGAAACCACCAAAAATGGTTCGCAAACATGAAATATCGGTCACACATGCCAAAAGACGACAATTGATCCAGCAAGCAAAAGGGGGTCAGAGGACTTTAGGAAAGCTCATCAAATGAGCTTAAGTGTTTGCAACAATCAAGGGGAAGACCAAGGAAGGCTCTGAAATTGGAGTGCAAACCAAAATTTTGGAGGGTGTTGCAGATGCTACAACACCATCTTACATGACATCAAAATATTGCAACCCTATTTTTAAAAGTGATATTTTCAATAAAGTGTATCTTACATCTAAATATTACATTTGAATTTTTAATTTTGTATCTGAGAAAATATAGGAGTAAAGGAGGAATGTCAAAGCACCTTATAAACAATTTTACTCACTAAATAAAATTTTCATTTCTTTATAAAAGTGATTTATAGAAAAGTAAAGAAACAAGTTTATAAAAACTCATTTGTGTGTGCATTCCTCATGATTTATTCAGCGTGTATTCGTCATGATTTATTTAGCATGCATTCCTCATAGTCTATGTAGTGCCCATTATTTCATTCAACATGCATTCAGCTAGTATCCATTGACACAAGACAACGTTGGCCTTAATTGAAACGATGACGTCCTCTTCCATGCAAATAATTGACACGCGGGGTTCCCAAGAGATCTTCACAGTAAAGAAATTCAAAGAGTGTGGCGATACATGGAGCAATACAAACAATTGTCCACTAGATATGCTAAATATCCCGAGAGGAGGAGAGGTTTATAAATTTATATTTGGACAATTCGTTTTCCAAAATTAGGAGATAGATGATGCCATAGAAAATTATGATGATAAAGCAATGGAATTAAAAGTATTTGGGAAGAGTATAAACCTAGACCCTGATCTGGTTGCAAGAGCAACGAAAATTCAACACAGAGGGGGAGCAATATTTAACTCCAAGAAAGCCCATATTCTAGGAAAGATTGAAATGGCTAATAAAATATGTGAGAAAAAATATATGTTCGAATGAATGGATTAAAAATGCAAGATTTTCCCCAAGGACCATGCAAATATTTTATTCAAGTTCTCCTCAGGACAATTATGAATCATCACAAGCTTGATATTTCTAGTGATTGCATGACAATAGTTATTCATTGGGTTCACAGCATGGCATGTCCCTCATCTGATGGCTAAAATATTAAATTATGCCCTACAAGAAAGTAAAATTAAGAAGGTTAGGTTCAGTTTCCTGGGAACACTGCAGAAAATTATTGATTTTTATTGAGGAGGGGTTGAAACAAGGGTTCTTAAAACCTACGTTAGGAAATCAAAACCAAATAAATCCATTGAGGAAGAACCACTTGGGAACAAAATATTTGTTGATTCCTAGGAGCAAGAAGATATTAGCTCAGGGGGAACTGTTGGAGACAGTTCAAGGTTGGGTGGAACGTGCTCTGTTCCTGAATATTCCCCAAGCATATTATTGTGGTTAGATGAAATTTTGTTATGTTTTGCCTATTATTTTGAAATTATTTTATGTTTTACCTTTTGACTTTTGAAATGGTTTAATGATGTTATGGTGAAAATATTAAATTGAATTTATGGATTGACTACATACAAGAAAATTTTCATGCATAGATAGCATATTTTCCTAATTTAATAAATTTTTGAAACATATGGTTATTTTACAGATTATATGATCTAGATTAAAGGAATTGTATTATGTTACATTAACGAGTTGATGGGATGCGAAAGAGGATAAATTGTTAATAAATATAGTGTGTTTGGTTGTCGAGATAAATTATTGTTGTATATACATCCTCTTAGTACATATATATGTATGTATCCATATAGATGCGGAGAATTTCTAGAACTATTTACATAGTTCTGTATACTCTCTCTTTGGCACTAAGATAATTAATTAATGGTGGTTACAGAAAGGTTGTTAATAGATAATATAAACAGGAGATAACAATACAACATGCAACTGAAAAGAAATTAAGAAATTGGACTTGAGATACATGTAAAGATTTTACTTTTAGCTATATTGCAGTTTCTTGTAAATTATATAGTTGAAGGGAATAATTATTGATGAAATTGTATCCTAGTAAGACTACGGAAATATCCTTATCATCTCCTTAAGGCAATGAATTGTCGATATGAAACATGTAATACCTAGGTGATCCTTATAAACTAAATAGGCAACTCTTATGTTCATAAGTCTAGTTGTAATGAGGGTATATTACATTGCATCCTTGTATGTATGCACATATGTAACTAGTCATATAGTTCCCTAAATCATGTAATTGAGACTACAAAAACCCGACCTTGGGTAGGATTTAGTTATTCATAACTAAACATAAAGTGAAATCATGGAATATATAGAAATAATAGTAGAAGCACATATATATGAATATTACTGGGCATAAATAAGATTGTAAAAGAGCACAGAGTTTTGAAAGACGAAGGGGTATAATGATGGAGGAACCAATTCTTCACCAATAAAGAAATCGAGAACAAGTTGAGTAATCATAAAAAAAAAAATAGCATCGTATACATGATCCTTTCAATTAAGTTCAATGGATATATCAAGTTCTATAGTACCATAGAGAGTTATATAAGAAGTCTAATATGGAGAATTGAAATTGAAGGCACTTATATATATATACACACACACACACATACACTTCAACAATAACATTTAGAAAACCAAAAATTTGGGTACAGTTCCATAAGAAACTTTAGAAGAATATTGTGGCAGAGAATTCACAACAGAATCCATACAATTTGTGCAAGAAAAGATATAATAGTCAACATGTTGAACAAAGTAAAAGGGAAGATCCTTTTTAAATAATCTAAAGGAATATATACATCCATGCATGTTATACGTATGGTTTTATAACAAATTTAAGAGAAGATTATTATAGAACAAGTAAGTAAGATGATCCACAATATTGTAAGGTGAAATGATGGTTCGTTAAGGCCTCCATGGCCGCACAAATAAATTAAAAAACATGTAAGGTTGAAAATTCAATAACCAGATAAACCCTAATTTGGCTTATGGCTCTTAAGGCAAAATTGTAGCAGTACACCACGTAGAATTTGGGAGGAATGTAGAAATTGTATACCAAACTATAAGAATCATGAAGTCAAGAAGTTATCCTCTAAATTTGCAAGTTGTTTGGTGGGAAGCTACTAGTTCATAGGAAATCCATTATTGTAACCAAATGAATTGCTAAATTAGCAATGGAATATTGGATGATCATTCAAGAGGTTAACCAAAAACGAAGAGATACAAATAGGTGCACAAATGAAGTAAAATTGTATCCATGAGAAGTAGAGTTGTGACATGTCCTCCTCATCGACTCTGAGCACAAAGGAACTAGATGTTAATTGGAGTTTGAGGAAGAAATCTAAATCGAGTCAAGATATGTCTTTTTAGCACACCTGAAACATAAAAATAAACTATGGTAAATGAGAAACTCTTTACCTCAGTAAAAGTGAGTCCATGCTACTCCTGGAACTACAAAAGTACATAACAAAATTTGTCATCATGGGAACAATTGGGTGTTTTAAATGAGAACATAAGCCTATATCAAAATGAAACTGTAAAAATTAGTAAAACAACATTTTGAGCCTTAGCCGTAAATGTCACAAAATAAAGAACATGATTATTACTCTTAATAACCAGTGTAATAATAAATCGAGATAAACCCAAATTAGTAAGGAAATTCTCTTAGAAAAATGGAGAGAGTGATTTTCAGCTTAGCAACTACCCCTTTAGAAATTAGAATGCGAGAGAAGGGCCTTGTATCCATATTCTTCCACGAGACTACAAGAATCCCAATACGAACTACTAGACTGGGAAGAACGAAGCCCATATCCTTCCTTAGAAGGGTCGAACACTTTCATGCATACTTAGGGTTTGATAAAGCACCATATTTCATACCTCCTTCCATAGAAAGTATTGACAATGCTAAGTGAATTTAGATCAAAGAATACTTTTACCCATTACTTTATACCAAGTTGACCTACCAATTCAATATGGCTAAGCAAACTAGGGTACTCTGGTATCTCGAAGGAATGCAATCTAAACTAGAAGAAACATTTTCAAATTATAATACTCGAATTTACGAAAATCAAAGCCCAGATAAATACGAGAATCGGTACCTAAGAATTGTATAATTTATTCAATATTTCCTCTATAGTTATCTTAGTAAATTGAAGGAGCAATATAAACAATTGGTCAGCGCCACTATAAAAATGTGATGGAGATTAATAAATTATACACACAGGAAATGGATAAATGGAAATAACAACCTAAACCAGAACCAAGTCTTACATTACCTAAAGAAAAACAAAAGGCAAAACAACGTAAGACCTGGAGTAACCTTTGAGGTGCATTTATAGAAATTTCAAGTAAAAATTGACATTAAGCCATCACAGTCATACCAGGTGGTGCAACACTCTGGTCACCAGAGGAAACCAAATTAAATATTAAGGCAACGAATTCAAAAAGGGAGGGTTAGTCATTAACAAACCCTATTTGTGTCCATCATTGGATCTCAAAATTAGATCATGGTCATATAAATGCATGCGATTGGCGCTCCATGTGAAATTCACATAGTAAGCCCTAACATGAACTTTGTTTATGAGCCATGTGTTTTAATAACCAAGAAAATAATAAAACCATTCCACACCCACAATCATTACGAATGATACCAAGGTGTAGAGTAGTTTCAAAAGAGATAATATTGTATAAGTGGATATCTAGCCTAAGCATCATGGTACTTGTTAAATTATATAACATATGAAAATTGGGTCAAGATTAGTATATGTGAAGAATCAATGGATACCAATACTCATGGATAAGACCCTTCAACTAGAAATTGGCTATATTCCTAAAAGGAAACAAATTCTTAGTCAATTGAAGTAAAAGACACAAGGAGTTAAAATGATCAATAACACATAGGCGTAATCACATTAATGTCCTCTTAAACAAACATGTCAGTGGTGAGTCTAAATACTCCAAATAATGACCAGGTGGAATCCACCTTGAACCCAATAATAATTCTTACAGAAAGTGACAAATCATTTGATCATGATGTATGTACAACAATGGGAATGTTAAAGAAATAACAGTGTATATTTGGAAGTGAAGAAATTTGTGATAAATATGTATGTACAATAATAATAATGTTGAAGGAAAGAAAAATAAAATTAGGTGAAATTGAGGTATGTTACATGTGGTATCATATTTGTAGGTTCAAATGTAGTTGCAGGTATTTTGCAAAAAAAATCTAAAGGTTTGTGGAAATAGTTAAATGAGTTTTGTCAAATGATCTATAGAACTTAAAGGCCTATGGTCCAACCCACAATTAACAAAGTTACTATGTAAAGCAAAGAATACATTAATGATAAAATATCTACTAGATCTCTTGATAAAGGAGAGTAGATCTAAGTGTAGATAGGAGATAAATTGGCACCTACTACAATGCAATTGTTGGAAGAAGTAAAAGAGTAAGGAACATAAGTATATCTTGAATAAAATAAATTGGTTGAAGATTGTGGTAAACAAGAGCAGGGGATGAGAAGTACACTACTCCATTAAATAAATTCTCCATAAGGAATTTAGGAAGTAATTAACTATGCATAATTGGGTGAGAGAAGTATACAAGGTGTTGGCTCATAATAACTACGCCAAAAAGAGCAAAGTCTCTTGTGTTAATTTAATAACTGTACCAGGAAAATAGGGAAATCAAGTATTGATACATACACTTATTCGTGTCTAAA
>APFE030131616.1:18600-119184 GCA_000404065.3 Pinus taeda | reverse complement strand
GGATACCACCAATAATGTTGCACATTGCCTCAACCGACCACTGATCATGGCATTAACCACCGTGCTCAACTCTTATGGGCACAAGACTTCTGATTGGACACTTCTCTACAAAACTGACCTAGATTTCGGCCACACATACTAGATTCTCTTGGAGGGTTAGTAAGTTCCATATTTTCACCTCCAAGATACCCTGCTATGCCACCTGGGACACCTTTGTGTTCCTTCAAGTGATCGAGCCAAGATGATTTGGGAAGCACACTACAGTTGGGCCACTGGGCATTTCAGGGTCGAGAAAACAATGGAAGTACTGCAGAAGTATTACTTCTGGCCAAATCTTTGACAGGATGTCGGGAAGTACATCAAATCCTGCACTTCGTACACCATTGCCAAACCAACTATCAAGAAGCAAGGCCTCTATACTTCGTTTCCTACCCCTAGTCGACCTTGGGAATCCATCTCCATGGATTACATGTCAGGCCTTCCTTCTACTAAGCATGGTAACGACTGTGTTTTTGTGGTCGTCGACAGATTCTCGAAGATGGCCATTCTAGCAGCCTGCAAGAAGAATATCACAACAGAAGCCACTACTAAACTCTTCTTTGAACGAGTGTGGGTACACTTTTGGATCCCATAGTCTATCATCTCAGATCGGGATAGTAGGTTCCTCAGTACATTTTGGTCGAGTCTCTGGTTGATGCTAGACACCAAGCTCACTAAGTCCACAACTTTCCATCCCCAAACTGATGGCCAGATAGAGGTCGCCAACAGGATGATTGTACACATTCTGTGCATGTACAACTCAAAGCATCCATGCACATGGGATGAGAGCCTTCCCTATATCCAACACAACTATAACTGAGCTCTCCACAACTTGACTGTCCACAACCCTTTTCAGGTGGGCTTGGGATTCCAGCGACTATGTACCATTGATGTGGCCATACCATTCGCAGCTGCTCAGGTAGATTTAGCTCATGTCCAGTCGAAATCCTATAAGGAAAAAAAATTCATTGAGAACATCCAATATATCTGACCGCAGGTCCATGACATTATGGAGAAATCAAATGCCAAGTACAAGCAGCGACATGATCAACATGGGGTTTCACACAAGTTTCGGGTGGGAAACAAAGTCTGGTTTCATTTGCAAAAGGAACGCCTTACCGGAGCTTATCATAAACTAAGACCACTCTGATATGGTCCTTACACCATTACCAAGGCCATGGGAGACAATGCATTTGATCTCAGCATTCCCCCATCCCTTGGCATACACCTAGTGTTCAATGTGGACCGCCTTCGACCATACTTCCCACCATTGATGGACACATCAGACATTGCAAAACAACTCACACCTATAGAGTTAAATCCAGTTTGCATGGAGAAAGCCACAACCGATCAGATCATGGACATGTAGATTAAAAACATTTGCCAACAGAATATCCAACTGTATCAAGTTGTCAAAGCAGGCCAATTCCTTCACCAAGGCAAGTGGTTCACCAGTGACCAAGTTCAACAGAAGTTTCCTCATCTCATGGAGGAACTCAACACAATGGGGACCATTGCTTCTTGAGGGGGGAGGAATGATCCAGGTGGATATTGGTGGCCACCTTCCAATTCCACTTGGACCCCCACCATTGTTTCTTTCAGTTTTTCATTTTCCTTAATTCTAGCACAATTTACTATTTTTAGCAGTTTTTTCGGGTCCTAAACTTCCGGAGCTGTTTTCATGCCCTAACCAACGTTTTTTTGTCAATTTACCACTAGCAATTTTTCGTCTAAAATCATCTTTTCCGTCGTAGTCCTCAGAGAGATCTTTCCAACAGGTTATCATGCGCGTCAAACAGAGATAATATGACCAAGTCGTGACCCCAGGAAGTTGGTTGTCCGACTCACCCAAATGGGGCCCATAAACTCTTAGTGTTACATCTCCTTAGGTTAGGGTTTTGGTTGTTTAGGGTTTTCTCTTATTGTTCAATAATAAAAAGGCCCTTGAGCCTCATTGTAACAAAGTTCAGAGGCATGTAGCTGCCACATCTCTTCTCAGAGATAAGCTACCATCGCTCGAGATAGTCTTATTTCCATTCTGTTTGTAAGCATATTTCAACATTTCATATTAATGAAATGAAGTATTATTTCTACTACAACTTTGTATTTATGGTTATCCCTGTAATTTGTTGCATTCCTGTTTAAATCTAGATCAACTTTTTCCTAACTTGAAGTAGCACCAATTTCCACTTCTCTTGTAAATCCCAATATACTCTTGGAAACACTAAGAGGGGTGGTGAATCGATTATTTTTTACAATTGTTATATTATACCAGTAAAGATAAGATAAGATAATTATATTTATGTCCAATTATTGACCAAAAAGTAGGTCAAGGGGATTGTTGAGTACAATGATATCCATACAATGCGGGAGAACCAAATAGTCTCCTATAAAAGATACAATGCATGGATATAAAAGATACAATGCATGAAATATAAAATGTATAGTGCATGAACATAAAATATGTAATGCATGAAGTGCACTAGCTCAGAAGATCTAGGAGCTAATGGGTTTAAGGATCAAACCCATCTCTCCTAACATCCGAAGCTAAATGAAGAACACTAAAGAAAACTCAAAAAAGTCTATTGTCTCGATGAAGGGCTGATGGAAAGTGTGGATTGTCTACTAAATTGTTATTTGGGAGAGTTTGCACATTGTTGAGGTTTGAAAGACCTAGTCTGCTCTTGAGGAACGGATTTGAGACAGATTTGTTGCTGAGATCAATAGTTAAACATGACTACAAAAAGTAGAATAAGAAAAATAATATTATTAATAAAAATAATGAGGAATCTTATCTTATTACAAATAATTAGGCTCCAACTGGTACAATAAAATTCTAACTTCTTCAAGGCTCCAACCCTTAATGAAGACTTCAATCCTCAAATATCAATCCAGGCTCCAACCTAGTCTCAATGAGGTTCCAACCTCTTGTGAGGACTGCAATCCTTAAAAACAATCTAGGCTCCAACCTGGTCTCAACGAGGCTCCTACCTTGTATGACGACTCCAATCCTCATAATCTAATTCAGGGTCCAATACTTTCAAAACCTTAATTCAAAAGAGTCTTCAAAATCATCCACAATAGGCATTTTTGAGTCTGTGTCAAGGATCTTCAAGATCAACTTCAACAAGTTCTCCAAATCAAATCCATGTCTGCAACAAGGGGTTTCCAAGATCAACTCCAACACGTTTTCAGTGGCTAGCTCAAGATGACTGTCACAAAAGTATCTTTAAGTCTCACCAAGAACTAGCCCAATATTTTCTTCCAAATCTGCCTCAGGTCTACTTTTAGAAGAGCTTCACAGGTCTTCTAAAAAAGGCATTAGTTAAATAAGATATTCAATATATGCTCCAAAAAATCTCTCAAAATAATCTTTCCAAGATCACACTTAGACTTCAAAAGTATCTTCAAGCTTTACTGAATACATAGTTAGTATATTTAAGGTTTTTTTTTCGCAAATTAAGACCAAATCTACTCCTAGTTATAGGTCAATAGCATGTTTAGTACATGCCACAACCCCGAATTTCCACTAGTATGAATCTTCTCCATAGGAACAGAGTCTGTTCCTTGATAGGGTCAAAGTTTGGTTTCTTCGCAGGCCAAAATTTCCCCAAAAAAAGGGTTGAAATCAATCTTATAGTGTAGAAATTCCTTGTAGATTCAAATGGCTAATGTAATTTACTAAAACAATTGACTTGAATCTACTCTACTCATCAATGAAAAAGAAAATCACGATTGAGAAGCAATATTAAAAACATGTGACATGAATTAATTAACACACATAACACGAGGAAATATCTAGGGGAAACCCACATATCAACACCCCTTCCTATCTGTATTGTATTAATCGGAATGGTAGAGAAGAAATACAATGCTTGTTCAAGCCTGAAAAATCTCTGCACAAGTATAATTTGTCTCACTGCTTCATAAGCCTGCTCTTGTCAATACTTAACCAATTTCATGCCTGGCCAAGCTCCTTTTTCCTTGTGTCGTTTCCTTGGGAATTAGCCCCTATTATTTAGGGAAATTCCTCATCCAAAACTGCACAATCCCTATAAGCCCTTCTCTAACCGCATGCACCACATGTACAACTCAGATAATTATACAACTGATAGTACACTGCCCTTGAACTCCAATTTCAACTAGGAAAGTCGTTGATCACACATGAATGAGTTAATTATGGTTGAATTTATCAGTTAACTGGTTGATCAAAAAGTAAAAACCTCACTACTAGATCTCCCACTAGTTCCTTCAACAATTGAACTAGTTTAACCGATTTTAACTTAGTGTAACTGAATTAAATTTTACAACTCAAATTAAACTTAATCTAGGATCCTAAAATTTAGGAACCACTCTACATGACTCAAGTTAGGCCCTCAACTCAAATTAAATGAGCCAACTAAGTATTTCTAACTTATTTAACACATTCTCGTTGTCTTATGATGTGAACTTACAATTTCTCCTAATTTAATTCAAAGGAAAAATTAAACTAGGAATTTATTGTTGCTATTTTAAACACTCCCTCTCAACAAGAAATGGATTATCAATAGGGAAAATTTCAGGGGCTAATATTCGTAGGTGGGCTAATGTTCCATTCTTTTTCCAAAAAAGGATTCGCCAATTTCCATTTTTCTAAAAATAAATTTACCCAAATTTTATAGTATAAAATTATTTTACCTTAAAAATATCCAATATTATATATTGCACAATATAAAATAATTAGAAATCTAAACATTTTTACAAAATTATCATCAAACATTTTAAGATTTGGATATTGGGGACTAGAAAGATTTGCTAAGGTTGCTAAACTTTAAGATAAACTTCCATCCTTAAAATTTTCCCTAATTATTAGATACCCCAATCCTATCTCTATGGAACTCGTATTTTCCTCTTGACAAAGCCTTCCTCAAAATATCTGCATCTTGTTCCTTTGTAGGAATGTACTCCAACAACATAATTTTCCTTTACACACAATCTCTTAGATGGCGATACTAGATGTCGATATGCTTGAACTAATCATGAAAAAATGGATTTTAAGATATTTTCATACAACTTTGATTGTCATAGTAAATCAAAGTAGGCTCCATCATTTGATAAAATAGCCTAACAAGAATCTTCCTCATCCAGATAGCTTCACAAGATGCTTGAATAGCAACCATGTACTCCACTTCCACTAAACTGAGTGTAAATGATCTCTACTTCCTGTTGTACCAAGAAACTGCTGGTAACCCAAAACTGAAGACTCCTCCTGAAGTGCTCTTTTGATCAGATGGACTACCCACCCAATCTGCATCTGTGAAGCCTTGAATCTTCACTCCCTATGTCCATCTGTACAAAATACCATACTGAGTAGTGCCTCTGAGGTATCTCAACGCATGTTTGGATGCCTTCCAATACTGTTTGGTTGGCTTAACCATTTCTTAACTAAGCTGGTTAACTACATAACACATTTCCGGTCGTGTGTACACCAAATATATGAGTGAACCCACAAGATTCCTATAAATAATGGCCTCGACCTCCTGACCTGAAGTGGCATCCTCTTTCCTCCAACTTCCTGCTAGCGGAGTGTCCATGGGTTTGCTACTCTCCATGAAAAACTTCTTCTGTATCTTGTTCGTATTCTTTCCCTGAGAGACAAACAATTCCCCATCTCTCTACCATACTTCCAAACCGAGGAAATAATGCATGAGCCCCATGTCCTTCATATCGAACTCTCTTGCAAGATCCTCTTTTCAAGATTTGATCAACTTATCATTATCGATTAGAATCAAATCATTGACATATAGTACTATAATCAACAATTTTCCTTCAACAACAATATGGTAAAGGTTGCATCTGCTTCACTTTTGGTGAAGCCCAACCTGGTGAAGCAACTGTCAATCATGGTGTACCGAGCACAGGGTGCTTGTTTCAATCTATAAATTTCTCGCTTGAGTATGCACACATATGACTCTCTGTTGAAGGTCTCAAATCCTTCCGGTTGTTCAATTTACACCTCCTCCTCAATCACAACCTTGAGGATTGCTGTCCTCACATCCATTTGATGGATCTCCGATCCCATCTGCACTACAAGTGCTAGAATAGATCTGATAGAAGAGTACTTCGCTACTGGAGCAAAGGTCTCCTCGTAATCAACTCCCTCCACCTGAGAGAACCCCTTGGCGACAAATATGGCCTTGTGATTCTCGATGCTTCCATTTGCTACTTGCTTCACCTTGTAGATCCACCTCGAACCTACCACTGACTTGTTCTCTGGTCTTGGGATGATCCAAGTGGATATTGGTGGCCACCCAACTATTCCACCTAGACCTCAAGTCGGTTTCATCTGTTTCCTTGTTTATTTCAGCATTTACTATTTTTAGTAGTTTTCTAGGTCCTAAACTTCTAGAGTGGTTTTAAACCCCTAAATGATATTTTTTTGAGACTCGCAATAGATTCATAGATGCCACAAATCCTGCAGTACTCGGAGGGACATTTCTAACAAGGTATCGTACATGCAAAATAGAGATAATATGACTAAGTTACGACCCCGGGAAGTTGGTTTCCCAACTAACCCCAACGAGGCCCAGAAACTCTTGGTGTTACATCTCATGGGGTTAGGGTTTTATTTGTTTAGGGTTTTCCCTTTTTGTTCAATAATAAATAGGCCCTTGAGCCTCATTATAACACAGTTCATAGGCATGTAGCTGCCACATCTCTTCTATGAGATAAGCTACCATCGCTCGAGCTAGTTTATTTCCATTCTGTTTGTAAGCATATTTTGGTATTCTGATAATAATGAAATGAAGTGTTATTTCTGATGCTCTACAATTATGGTTATATCTATAATTTTTTACATTCTTGTTTATGTTTGGATCAATGGTATCAGAGCGGTATGCTCTTTCTCTAGTTTTCTTTACATGTCCCCAACAAGTTCAGGGTATAAGGAGTTAGGGATCGATCTGGTTGAAACTTTGCATGACTAGCGTCGCAAACCCCGACGAGCTCCTATGTAGGAAGAAAAGAAAGATGAGGGGGTAGGAGATCCTATCACAATATTGCTCGAGGAATCCCTCGAGCGATAGAGGAATGCGATGATGAATAACTTTGCTTAGATCCTCCGATGACTACCCACATGCAACACATCTTCATGTGGTAGCCACTCTGGAGGTGCCACTCCTTTTAAGGTACAAGTTAACTTTGATATTCCCATGTTTGAGGGCTAGATAGATGCAGGCATTGTAGATAAATGATTTAATTTGTTGGAAGGATATTTTTTAGTTCATGAATTTTCTAATCGAGAAAATATTACTCAAAGCCACTCCACAAGTCAAGGACTGGTGGGAAACCTACTGTGAATGAAAGGATGAGATGAAATCTTCACTATTTTCAGCTGCACTCACTTGGGATTCTTTCTGAGATTCCATCAAGGAACAATATTTCTATGTCTGAAGTTATGAAGATAAATACATAAAGTGGACCAGACTATGGCAGGGAAGGGACCAAGATGTGCTAGAGTTCACAAATTTTTTCCATACCCTCCGCACAAAGTTGGGTATAAAGTATTTTGAGCGGAATTTGGTACTCAAGTACTGCAACTATCTACACAAGTACATCCAAGAAAAGATGGAGTTCCTAGACATCTCCTCGCTCGACACAATATATTGATACATTGTCAAGGTTGAACCTCAGTTTAACTAGAAGAAGAGATACTTTGGAACTACGAATCTGAAGCAAGGAAAAGGTGCCCCCAAACCACAGAGCAAAGGTCAAAGCCAAGGTGGGGTGACCCAAGAAAACCCACTGAAGCCACAAGCAAAGAAAAACACCACGAAGACAGAGAAGGACACGGGAAAATGGTGTGAGTTCCATAAGAGATCCACTCACAACACAACTGAGTTCCAAGCCAAGTAGTCACTGGTGGTCGAGCTAAAGGCTTCTGATTCAGATGCATGTTCTGAATATGAGTCAAAACCAAACAAGAGGAATTAAAAAGGGAAGTATATCATTGACACAGAGCCTAGTGCCACCATGGCCACCACCAAGATCCAGAAGAATGAGCCTGATGATCTAGAGGAGGGGGAATGCCTCTTCCACTCACAGATGTGGGTGAAGGGTTCTCCACTGCAGTTCAATTTCGACAGCGGGAGCCAAAAGAACCTCATTTCAGTAGAGTTCATGAAGTGTATGGGCCTATCGACGAAAGCACATCCACAACCCTATACCATCGGATGGCTTCACCAAGGATGAGATCTCTACATCAGCCAACAATGTCGCCTTCCCTATAACATCAAGCCCTTCACAGATGAGGTACCATGTGATGTTGCTCCTCTTGAAGTTTGTGGTGTATTATTAGAACAACCATACTTATGGAAGCGACATGCTGTATATGAGTCTAGACCTTGCTCTGTTATTATTACTTTGGGAAATAAGTTGTACATGATACCGAAGGTAGCCCCACCTATTTCCATCTCTTTGATCACTATGAAGCAATGGAATAAGATCATTTCCCATACTAGGAAATTTGTTTTCCTTATGATTCACCCTTAGGGTAAGAAGAAGGTTGTGGACACAACTTCTAAATAGGGATCCTCTGCACAACAACAACAACAGATGGACAAGGTCGTGGAGGAGTACAGGGATATTTTCTCCTTGCCATAGGGGTACCTCTGCACTGTTTGGTCAAGCACTTCATTGATCTGACCCCTGGATAGCCGCTACCAAATGCATTGATCTATCTATGCTTTGTTCTAGAGAACGATGAGATCAAGTGACATATTCAAGAGTTGTTGCAGAAAGGGCACATCCGGTCAATCTCATCACCCTGTGGGAGTCTGATTGTATTGGTACAGAAGAAGGATGGGATCTAGAGACTCTGTATTGACTATCGAGCGTTGAACAAGATCACTGTCCATAATAGGTACTCAATCCAAGGATTGATGACCTTCTGGACCAGCACAACGGGGAAAAATATTTTAGCAAGATTGAATTGAAGTTCAACTATCACCAGGTGCATATTGAACTCTTCGATGTGTGGAATACTGCCTTCAAATCCAAGGAGGGCCTTTTCGAATGGTTAGTCACGCCTTTCGTGTTGATGAATGCCCCCACAAGCTTCATGAGATAAATGGATGACATATTGTGACCCTTCACCAATGAATTTGTGGTGGTTTATTTAGATGACATATTGATCTTCAACCAAAGTTGGGAATAACACCTCCACCATATTCGACAGGTCCTTCAAACCTTGCGACAACACAAGTTGTGTGCCAATTTGGAGAAATGAACTTTTGGCATGACCCAGGTTCAATATATGGGGTACATAATTGATGAGTAGGGTTGCATGTGGACCTAACCAACATACAAGTAATTCCGGATTGGCCATCCCCAACCACTCTAATAGAGCTCCACAATTTTCTGGGTCTTGCCAATTTCTACCACAAGTTTGTGTTGGATCTCTCTCATATCACTTGGCCTTTAAGTCATGTGACCAAGGGTAGAGTGAAGGAAACTGTCATCCACACAGACTACCGACCCTTGTAGTTCATACATACACAAGGGAATTCGCAGAATGATAGCCATCAGAAATGGTCCACCTACCTGCAACAAGTCCATTTTAACATTAATTACAAGAAGGGAAACACCAGTAATGTTGTAGATTTCCTCAACCGATCACCAGTCATGGCGCTGATCACTGTGCTCAACTCCTGTGGGAAAGAGGCTTTGGGGTGGCCGCATCTTTACCAGAGCGATCCAGAATTCGACAACATATGCCAGACACTTTTGGAAGGGAAGCAAGTTCCAAATTTTCACCTTAAGGATGCATTGTTATGCCTTTTGGGACACATTTGTGTTCCTTCAAGAGAGTGTGCCAAGATGATTTTGGAGGCACACTACAGTCAGGTTGCTGGACATTTCAGAGTAGAGAAAACAATGACCATATTGTAGAAGTATTTTTATTGGCGGAAACTTCGTTAGGATGTTGGGAAATATATTAGATCCTGCACTGTGTACGCCATTTCCAAACCAACCATCAAGAAGAAAGGCATATATACTCCTCTACCTACTCCTAATAAACCTTGGGAATCTATTTCCATGGATTACATGTTAGGGCTTCCTTCTACTAAGAACGACAACAACTGCGTTTTTGTGGTTGTCGACCGATTCTCTAAGATGGCCATCATGGTGGCTTGCAAGAAGAGTATCAAAATAGAGGCCACTGCTAAGTTCTTGTTTAAGCGAGCGTGGGTACAATTTGGGATCCCACAGTCCATTATCTCAAACTGGGACAACATATTCCTAAGTGCATTTTGGTCAAGTCTCTCATCAATGCTGGATACCAAACTTACTAAGTCAACAACGTTCCAACCCCAAATTGATGGCCAAACATAGGTCATCAACAAGACGGTCGTACACATTCTACACATGTACACCTTGAAGCATCCACACACATCGGATGAAATCCTCCCCATTGTCTAATACAACTAAAACAGAGCTCTCCATAGCTCAACGGGCCATATACCCTTTCAGATAGGGCTGGGATTTCAATCATTATGTCCCATTGAGGCCATACCATTTACAATTACTCAAGCAGATTCGAATCTAATCCAGTTCGAAGTCGACAGGGCTAACAACTTCGTTGATTGCATTCAACATCATCCATCACGTCCATGATATATTGGACAAAAGAAATTCTAAGTACAAGCAGTGCCATGATCAAGATCGAGTGTTGCACAAGTTCCATGTGGGCAACAAAGTTTGGCTACATTTGCAGAAGGAGAACCTCGTTGGAACCCATCGCAAGGTTCACCCACTCTGATATGGGCCATACACCATCACCAAGGCTGTAGATGACAATTCCTTTGAGCTCAACATCCCACCATTCGTTGGTTTTCATCCAATGCTCAATGTAGACTACTTTCAGACATACTTTCCACCATTGTTGGACACATCCGACATTGCAGAACAATTCACGCCAACAAATATCAACCCGGACTACATGGAATAGGCCACAACTAATCAGATCATGGAAACCCAGATCTAGAATACTTGTCAATAGAGGATCCAACTATATCGAGTTGTCAAAGTAGTCCAACTCCTTCACCAGGGAAAGTGGTTCACCAGGGATCAGGTTCAACAGAAATTTCCTCACCTCATGGAGGCTCTACACGCGATGGGGACCATTATTTCCTAAGGTGGGAGGAATGATCCAGGTGGATATTGGTGGCCACCCACCTATTCCACCCATAATTCCTATTGGTTTCATCCATTTCCTTGTTTATTTCAACATTTACTATTTTTAGCAGCTTTTGGAGTCATGAACTTCCGGAGCAGTTTTAACCTGCTAAACAACATTCTTTTGAGGTCCACAACGAGCCCATAACCATAGGTAGGGGCTTGTTGTAAATTATGCATTACTCAAACATACATTTCCAACAAGGTATTGTACATGCCAAACAAAGATAATATGACCAAGTTACGACCCCGGGAAGTTGGCTTCCCAACTAACCCCAATGGGGCCCACAAACTCTTGGCGTTACATCTCCTAGGGTTAGGGTTTTGGTTGTTTAGGGTTTTCCCTTGTTGTTCAATAATGAATAGGCCCTTGATCCTAATTGCAACATAGTTCAGAGGCATGTAGCCGCCACATCTCTTCTCAGAGATAAGCTACCATCGTCCGAACTAGTTTATTTCCATTCTATTTGTAAGCATAGTTCAGTATTCTAATATTAATGAAATGAAGTGTTATTTCTGCTGTATCTCCGTATTTATGGTTATATATGTAATTTATTGCATTCTTATTTAATTTCATATCATTGGAAAACTTGCCAAACATTTTTTCTGACTATGGAATCATTTTCCTCTACCATGGCCATCAACCCACACTAACTACTGCACTGCTTCCTCGAATGAAGATGGTTTTGTCTCAACTAGCTCACTCATCAGAGCCATGTACCTAGTGTACCAATTTGGTGAGCTCCTCTATTTGTGTTGTGATATGGGTCCTCCCACATTCTCTCTAGAATCATGCAATAATATGTCAACTTCCCTTGTGCGCTTCCTTCCTTATCTGGATGTCTTTGCATGAGTGGGTGCTTCCACTCTTTGCTCCTCTACTTGTGGCTGCTCCACAACATGTTGGGGTTCTTCCTTTGGAGCTAAAATATCCTCATCTACATGCAACTTAAGCTCCCTCTCAAGGGAACATCTCATGGCCTTCTCTACATCGAACTTCACATCTCTATGAAAAACTGTCATCCTATGAGATGGAAGGTAGACTCGATAGTTGTGAGGTGTCTTAGTTTACCCCACAAATATGCCCAACTATGATGTAGGTTATACCTTTTTCCTTGCATCCTTGAAAAAATGATAGTAAACTGATGAACCAAAGATCCTAAAGTCTGACACATATGGTTTCTTCCTCGAAAAAGATTCTTTTCGTGTACTCATCCCGAGAATTTGAGGAGGGCTCTTGTTCTTCACATATAACACTATGTTGCATGCTTCAACCCACAAGTGAAATGATAGGCCTTGATCATGCAACATCGCCTCTGCAACTCCCACAATACTTTTTTTCTTCCTTTAAACCACCCCATTCTTCTGTGGGTTATGGGGTGCTATTAACTCCTGTCAAATGCCTTCTTTTTCACATAAGTTATTGAACTCATTTGTCACATATTCACCATCGTTATCGGTCTTGAGAGCCTTCACTTTCCTACCAGTGTCTTTCTAAAAAATCTCTTTAAATTCACAAAATTTAGATAATGTATGGTCTTTCTTCTATATGAAGAAAATCCAGTACTTATGTGAGAAATCATCTACAAATATAACATAATACCTATGCTTGGTCGTGGAGACTATAGAGAACGATCCACACACATCTGAGTGAACTATTTCAAGGATTTCTTGCAATCGATTGTCCTTATCATGAAAGGTGGCCTTGGTGTACTTCCCTACTGTACACCCTTTGCATGTATCTCGCTACTCTAGTTTACCCTTGGGAAGTCATGTAGAAATATGCTGGATGATCTTCAAAGCTTCATGGTGCAAATGGCCAAGTCTCCTATGCCATAATTCACTGATGTCTCGGATCTACACCTTCTCCGCTCTTGTGCTCAAAGCAACACATTCTTATGCATCCAATTTGTAGAGGTTCTTCACTCGAACGCTGATCCGCTTCACTTGTCCCTTGGCGATGTGAAGAAGGAAATCCTTTCCTTTACTAAATATCACATCATAGCCATGATCTTCTAACACAAAAACTGAAACTAAATTCTTCTTCATACCTAGAATATACATGACATATTTTAATGTGAGAGGAGAACCAAACTCCCCCTGAAAAGTAACGGTACACATATTGGTCGCGCTATACCTTCCATAATCTCCCATCTCGATGTGCATCTGGAGGTCCTTCTCCTCCAATTCGCTGAAAAATTCTTTGTTTCATGTCATATGGAATGAGGCTCCATTATCTAGATACCACACACTACCCATCACCGATGTCAGGTTGCATGCAATGAGGGTGAAATCCAACTTAAATTGTGAAGCTAGAGCTTCACTTGCCACTCCTCTCCAGGGCTTCTTACCGTCCTTCTTCCTCAGACACTTCGTGGCATATTGTCCCAACTCATGACAGTGAAACAATTTGATGTTCAACAAATATTTCTTCTTGCATGCTTGCCTAGAATCTCCCTTGGATTGGGATTTCTTCCCTTTCCCTTTTTTTCCTTTCCATCAAAGGAACAATTCTCCTCCTCCTCAGATTTGGATGAGGTCCCATCTCTGGTGTTCCACTTGAACTCTTCCTACACCAAATATGACCATAATCTATCCTAGTTTGGTATCTTCTCCCTCCCATTGATTGAATCCTAGTAGCTGTGCCACTCTTGGGAAGGCCTAGAAGTGCTCTCTCCCAGTTTGGTATATTCTCCCTCCCATTGATTGAATCTTGGTATCTGTTCCACTCTTGGGAAGGCATAGAAGTGCTAGGCTTACTAGATCATATTCTACAATTGTAACATAAGCACTCTCAATTTCATCATGACATTGTGTGAACCTAGCCAGTTACTGTGGTATTGTGTACCCCTTTTGCATTTTGATATTCCACTTATTATATTTTAGTGCCATCTTCCTATGGTCACTACTATTCTGGAACAGTTCTGTCAATGTCTGCCACGTTACATGTGGAGTTTCCTTCCCATGAAGATTCGAGAAAATATGATCTCGGACTCCCTCCAATATGATCCTCCTGGCCTTGGGTACACTCTTCTTATAATTTTCTAGAGATTGAGCATCAACTACTGCTGGTTTCATAACATCTCTATCAATGTATTCCTTAAACCCATTGTCTTCCATGACTGCTTCCATGTAGTCCTTTCAAGCAATGTAATTCAAGCTATCCTCAAGGGCATACTCGAGCCTTAGACCATAGAACACCATCCTGATCTTGCTGCTAGCTCTGAAGAATATATATGAAAAACTCAGTCCTCCTGCAAAGATAACTTCAAATTCTATTCTTTGTTGTGATTATAGCTTCGATTGTAGAATTTCCCACTGTAGATCAACATATTATGCAATATAATAAAGCAAAATACCAGATCTACTTCTACAACAAACTTGCAAAAGCTTAATCGATTTTGAGCAAGATCAAATAGAACACATATATCAGAGAATGAGAAATCAATCACACATGAACACATAAGAATACTCTGGGGAAAGCCTCAGCTAAAAACCTCGACCTCTGTAATATCATACAAGTGTAAATATGTCCGGATTACACAAAGCATTAGGTCACAAGCTATCCTTCTCTTAGTACAATCCCTCAATACAACTCACAGACTGAATAGACACAAGATATGCCTTCCCTTAGCCCTCCAAGCCTCCTATTTCCTTATGCAGTTTCTCTTGGGGTCCAATGCTGCCACCTGTGTGAATTGGCCTCATCACACACTCATCAAACTCAAAAGTAACTGCGCAATCTCCAAGGAATGAACTCCTTTTGCATGCAAGAGATATCCTCAATAGAATATTCTTGCAACTAATAGTACACTATCCCATCATCTAATTTCAACTGGGTATCTGATTGAACTGACATGCATGAGTTATTTATGAGAGAATATTAAGTTATTTGAAGTGCAGTAGTTACATGCATGCATGCATTAACTAATTGAACTCACAATTAGTTCCACAAACTGTTGGAACTAATTTAACTGGACTTAACTCAGTTAATTGAGCTAACTAATTACAACTCATAGTACAACTCCTCCTGATCTCCTTTAATCAAGGGATAACTTCCTCAATCAATGGAGAAACTATTGCATGTCTTCACATAGACTTCATGTTTTTCTACAACTAATTAACTCAAGATGAATTAGTTAATTATTTTACAAACAACTGCTAAGATCAAATTCAAATTTTAATTCTCAATTTTAGTTTAGGGACTAACTAAAATTGGAATATATCCCGAAATGCCATTTATAACAGTGCTATTTTTAGCATTTCTTGATGTTATTTTCAACACTCCCTCTCAACAAGAAAGGGATTATCAGTCATCCCAATCTTGTCTATGTGGAACTCAAACTTGCATTTTGACAATGCCTTAGTCAAAATATCTACATCCTATTCCTCGGTCGAGACATACAACAACAACATGATCCTCTTGACCACATAGTCTTGAAGATGATGGCACCAGATATCAATGTTCTTGGACCTGTCATGAAAAATTGGATTCTTAGAGAGTTTGATACAACTCTGATTATCGCAGTAGATCACAGTTGGATCCATCCTCTGACCAAACAATCCCACTAGAATCTTCCACATCCAAATGGCCTCGCATGCTGCCTGATTGGTATCCATGTATTCAGCCTCTACTGAGCTAAGTGCAATTGACCTCTGTTTCCTACTATACCAGGAAACTGCAGCTGAACCAAGGTTGAAGATTCCTCTAGAAGTGCTCTTCCTGTCTAATGGACTCCTTGCCCAATCTTCATCTGTGAATCCCTGAAGCTTTACTCCCTCTGTCTGTCAATACCAAAATCCATACTGAGATGTGCCTCTGAGGTATCTCAACACATACTTCACTGCCTTCCAAAATATCTTGGTAGTCTGAACCATAGCTTGACTCAGCTGGTTCACCATAAATCATAAGTCTGGTAGTGTGTTCACTAGATACATTAATGAACTCACCAGCTGCCGATAAACAGTAGCAGCTACTACCTCACCTAAAGTACCATCCTCCTTCCTCCTGTTACTAGCTAGAGGAGTCTACATGGGCTTGCACTTCTCCATATGGAATCACCTGAGTATCTCATTGGCATACTTGCCTTGAGACACAAATGCTTCCCCATCTTTTGGCCACACTTCCATGCCTAGAAAGTAGTGCATAAGACCCATGTCTTTCATCTCGAACTCTCTTGCAAGGTCCTCCTTGCAAGACTTGATCAACTGATCATCACCTGTCAAAATTAGATCATCCACGTAAAGAACAATGATCAATGACTTACCTTCTACCATGATGTGGTACTTTAGGTTTGCATCTGCTTCACTCTTGGTGAAGCCCAACCTGGTGAAATAAATGTTGATCCTGGTGTACGAAGCACGAGGTACTTGCTTCAGCCCGTACAAAGCCCTCTTGAGTCGGCACACATGCGACTCACAATCAAAGGTCTCAAAACCTTCCGGCTGCTCAATGTACACCTCTTCCTCAATCTTCCCATTGAGGAACGCGGTCTTCACATCCATCTGATGGATCTTCCAACCCATCTGAGCTTATAGTGCCACATCAATCTGATACATGAGTACCTTGCTACAAGAGAAAACGTCTCATCGTAGTTGATCCCCTCGACCTGTGAGAAACCATGGGCAATAAACCTTGCCTTATGTTTCTCAACACTGCCATCAGTTGCCTACTTTACCTTGTAAATCCATCAGGAACTCACAACTGACTTGTCCCAAGGTCTTGGGATAACATCCCAAACACTGTTCCGAATGATAGATTCGTACTCCTCTACCATAGCATGAACCCAGACTGGTTGTTGCACTTCTTCCTTGAAAGAAAAAGGTTCGATCTCTACACACTCCCCAACCAGGGCCATGTAACCAGTGTACTGCTTGGGTGACCTCCTCTGTCTGCGCTGAGAAGATGGATGTCCCACATTCTCTCGCGCATCCATCATCAACCTGGTAGCTTCCCTTGAGCATTTCCTCCCATATCTGGAAGACTCAGTATGAGTGGATGTCTCCACTCCTGGATCCTCTGCATGCGGTTGCTCCACATTAGTATGAGGCTCCTCCTCCTTAGGAACTAAAAATTCCTCCTCTGCATGCAAATTGAGCTCCCTCTCAAGTGATACTCGCATGGCTTTCTGCTCGTTGAACTTTAGATCTCTGCATACCACTGTCCTTTCACTGGTAGGCAGGAACACTTGATAGTTGTGGGGTGTATCAGTGTACCCCACAAGTATCCCCGACTCAGCTGTTGGATCTAGCTTCTTCCCGGCATCTTTGGTCACATGGCAATAAACCGATGATTCAAATATCCTAAAGTGACTCACATCTGGTCGCTTCCCAGAAAAGGCCTCCATAGGTGTCTTCATCCCCAGTATGCGGTGCAACCTTCTATTTTGTAAGTATACTGCTATACTGCATGCCTCAACCCACAAATGAAGTGGTAGGCTTTGGTCATGCAACATTGCTCGAGGTACTCCTACAATCGATCTATTCTTCCTTTCGATCACCCCATTCTGCTGTGGGTTATGGGGTGCTGTCAACTCCCGTTTAATTCCTTCTGTTGCACAGAAGTACTTAAACTGTTGGGAGACATACTCTCCACCATTTCCACTACACAATGCTTTTATTTTCTTTCTAGATTCTTTCTCTGCCAAGGCTTTAAACTCAAAAAACCTCAAGAAGGTCTGATCCTTCTTTTGCATAAAGTAGGTCCAACATCTACAAGAAAAATCATCAACAAAAAAAACATAGTACCTTTGCTTAGCGGTGGAGGCTGTAGAGAATGGTCCACAAACCTCTGTGTGAACTCACTCCAGGATTGCTCGAGCTCTACTCTCTCGATCCTGAAAGGAATATTTTGCATACTTACCCAAGGTACAACCTTTGCATGTATCTGTCTGCTCTAGTTTTTCCTTGGGAAGTCCAGTAGAAATCTATTGCATGATCTTCAAGGCCCCATGGTGCAAGTGGCCCAATCTTCTATGCCATAGCTCGTCAACATCTTGTCTCTGCACCAACTGAGCTTTGGAACTCAATGCAGCACATTCGTTTACCTCCAGCTTATAGATATTCTTTACTCGAATCCCAATCCTCTTGGTCTGTCCAATACCGATATGCCTCAGGAATACCTTTCCTTTACTAAAGACTACATCATAGCCTTTGTCTTCTAGCATAGCGACAGACACAAGATTATTCTTCAGACTTGGCACATAATTTACATCAGTCAGGGTGAGAGGAGCTCCATGCTCCCTCTAAAACACAACCATACCTTCACTTGAAACATGGTACTTTCCATTATTGCCCATCTCGATCCGCATCTAGAGATCCTTCTCCTCCAGGGTACTAAAAAGACTCTTGTCGCCAGACATGTGGAAAGAGGCTCCACTGTCCAGGTACCAAACACATCCCACCATGGATGAAACCATGCATGCGATGAGAGAGAAATCCAATTCGAACTGTGAGGTCAGTGCCTCACCATCTGATCCCTTCAAGGATCCCTTCTTCGATTTCTTCTATGGAGAATTCGTAGCATAATGGCCCACCTCATGACAATGAAAGCATCGCACTTTCGATTTGTCAAACTTCTTCCGACCATGGGAAGAACTGGATTTAGGATGGGATGCCTTCCCTTTTCCTTTCCTCGCCTTACTTGCTAAGGCTAGATTTTCTTCATCATCTTGTTTTGATGAAGGTCCATCTCTAGTGCTTCTCCTTATCTCCTCCAGCATTAGATCCGACCAAAGTTGTTCCCAATCTGGTAGTTTATCTCTTCCATGTATCGAGTCTTGCTAGCTATGCTAGCTCTTAGGGAGACCGAGGAGAGCAAGACTCACCATGTCATCATCAGCTGTTGTGATCCCTACACTTCCAAGATCATCCCTGTAGGTGGTGAGCTTATTCGGATATGTAGAGATCGTGTCGCCCTTTTCACACTTGATTTTCCGAAGTTTGTCTTTCAGCGCCAGCTTCAGCTTCCTCTAATCGTTGCTAGTTTGATATATATCTTTCAATGTTTTCCACATTGAAAACAATGTATCCTTCCCATGGAGGCTCGAGACAATGTGGTCTAGAACTCCCTCAAGGAGGATTCTCCTCGCTTTAGCCACACATTTCTTCCATTCTGCCAATTCTGTAGCATTAGCCACTGCTAGCTTGGGGACTTCTTGATCAACGAAGTCCTTTAGACTGTTGTCCTCTAATACTGCTTTGATGCGATCCTTCTAGGCTATATAATTTGAGCTTCCATCAAGGGAATAATTGAGTCTTAAACCGTGAATGCCATTGGTGAAATTTGAGATGTGATAAGAATTCAAATTCTATAATCAAGAACTTGAAAATTGAAACTTATCCTTTCTTTGTATACTGTTCTTTGCTTTTATCACCTTTGCTCTGATACCATGTAGAATTTCCCACTATAGATCAACAAATTATGCAATATACTAAAGCAAAATACCATATCTACTTCTACAACAAACTTGCAGAAGCTTAATCGATTTTGAGCAAGATCAAATAGAACACATATAACAGAGAATGAGAAATCAATCACACATGAACATATAAGAATACTCTGGGGAAATCCTCTGTTAAAAACATCGATCTCTGTAATATCATACAAGTGGAAATATGTCCGGATTACACAAAGCATTAGCTCACAAGCTATCCTGCTCTCAGTACAATCCCTCAATACAACTCATAGATTGAACAGTAACAAGATATGCCTTCCCGTAGCCCTCCAAGCCTCCTATTTCCTTGCGTAGTTTCTCTTGGGGTCCAATGCTGCCACCTATGTGAATTGGCCTCATCACACACTCATCAAACTCAAAAATCTCCAAGGAATGAATTCCTTCTACATGCAAGAGATATCCTCAATGGAATATTCCTACAACTGATAGTACATTGTGCCATCATCTGATCTCAATTGGGTCTCTGATTGAACTAACATGCTTGAGATATTTATGAGAAAATATTTAGTTATCTGAAGTGTAGTAGTTACATGCATGCATGCATTAACTAATGAACTCACAATCAGTTCCAAAAACTATTGGAACTAATCTAACTAGAATTAACTTAGTGAACTGAGCTAACTAATTACAACTCAAATTACAACTCATCCTGATCTCCTTTAATCAAGGGATAACTTCCTCAATCAATGGAGAAACTGTTGCATGTCTTCACATAGAATTCATGTTTGATTTTCTACAACTAATTAACTCAAGATGAATTAATTAATTATTTTACAAACAACTGCTAAGATAAAATTCGAATTTTAATTCGAATTTTAGTTTAGGGACTAACTAAAATTGGAATGTATCCCAAAATTCTATTTATAGCAGTGCTATTTTTAGCACTTCTATTTTTAGCATTTCTTGTTGCTATTTTCAACACTGATACCATGTAGAAATTCCTTGTAGATTCAAACTGCTAATGTAATTTATTAAAACAATAGACTTGAATCTAGTCTACCCATCAACGGAAAATAAAATCACGATTGAGAAGCAATATAAAAACATGTGGAATGAATCAATTAACACACATAATACAAGGAAATATCTTGAGGAAAACCATTGCTAAAAACCTCTTCCTATCTATATTGCATTAATACAAAAATAGAGAAGAAATACAATGCTTGTTCAAGCCTGAACAATCTCTGCACAAGTATAATCTATCTCACTGCTTCACAAGATTGCTATGGTCAATACTTAACCAATTTATTGCATGCCCAGGATCCTATTTCCTTGTGTCGTTTCCTTGATAATTAACCCCTATTATTTAGTGAAATTCCTCATCCAAAACTGTGCAATCCCTGTAGGCCCTTTTCTGACTACGTGCACCACCTATATAACTCGAACAATTATATAATTGATAGTACACTACCTTTGAACTCTAATCTCAACTGGGTAACTCTTTGATCACACATGCATGAGTTAATATTGGTTGAATTTATCAATTAACTATTTTATCACGAAGTTCTCACCCCACTAATAGATCTTCCATTAGTTCCTCCAACAACTGGAACTAGTTTAATTGATTTTAACTAAATTAAATTTTACAACTCAAATTAAACTCAACCTAGGCTCCTAAAATTTAGGAACCATTATACATGACTAAATTTGGGCCCTCAACTCAAATTAACTGAGTCAACTAAGCCTTTCTAACTTATTTAACACATTCTTGTTGTCGTCTGATGTGGAATTACTATTTTCTTCTAATTTAATTCAAAGGAAAAATTAAATTAGAAATTTCTTCTTGTTATTTTCAACATATAGGAGCTAGTTTTTTGTACTAGAAGGGAGGAAACTTAATAACTTTAAAGAAAATTAAAAAAAGAAGATGAAACAACCTTAAAAAAATTCTTAGCAAGAACATAAATATTCTTGTAGTGATACTTCAATTAGTTTTCAGATTCATGCGATGTGAATCTTTACTCTTCCTTTCTCAGGCTCAAATTGTCTTTTTATTCTTCCTTGACTGATTTTTGTACTTTGACTGAGTTCTGTACCTTTCTCCTTGACCTTGTTTTGTACCCTTCTGTTTGAATGAATTCTACACCTTTCTCCTTAACCAAGTTCTTTTCTTGTCTTGGATAAGTTTACTTTCTTCAGATATCATCATTTTAAACCTTAGACTCTTTATCACCTTAGAGCCACGAATTTTGTGTTTTTTTCTTGGTCCAATTCAGTGCCAAATGGGGAAAATGAGTTTTTTTAATTTATTTATAGTGGTTGCATGCTTATGAAAGAGACGACATGACTCTTTGTGGATACATGTCTTATAATAAGAGTCGACTTGAGTTTAGGAATAGGGCCAACTATGTTTAATTTCATTTGAAAATTTGTTATGTGTCTCTATGGAGTTTTCACTTAACATAAGCTTTGACCATCCTACCTTTCCAAAACTTTGATACTATGGTTCTTCAAATGAATTCACTTATGATGTAGTAGTTAATTGTAATGCTGGTTAATGATAGAAATTGCACCAACTATTGGCAACCATTTCCCCATTCAGTCCATCCTTCTTGCATATGATTAAGATTAGGGATATATTCATTGTCAGTGTGATAAGGAGTTGCCTGTTCTTCAAAAGAGACAATTTGACCTGTATATTCACAAGTAAAGGTCCCTGCTGTAATTGTATCCCATGACCTCAAAATGGGAATTCAACCTCTATGAACACCTACATAGTTCATTGCATTCATCATCGAGGATGATGTCATTAGCTTTGGTCCCCGCTTTGAAATCAATGAAAAACCTCTCAACATGCACTAGATAGAAGTTGATGACCCACTTGGTTGTCCACTTTACCAATTCCAATGTACTCTTCTTCCCTTTCCTCTCTTGAGAAGATACCCAAACTCATTGTAGGAATTGGACAAAAATCCCAGTCTCCTCAGATCAACAAGTTCCTATTCACCACACTATCAAAAAATTACTCAAGATCATGAATTCATAATTACAAGATCACAATATTATACATTCTCACAAGAATACATGGAATGTCATTACGACTCACATCTAGCACTAGGAAGTGAAAAAGGACCCCCCACCCCCTATTTAAGAATGTGATCTTTTTATAGAATAGTTTAGGTGAAGATTAGATGTTCTCATGTGAAAAAAATAATTATTTAATTCCATAAATTTAGTTATCTTTTCTAGGATTTCTCAACTAGGTGATGTTCTCTTGATTTTAATTTCTTTGAATTGTTTATTCAAATAATTTAATTTGTGTACATGTTTATTTAGATTTTTGTTTATATAAGCTTACATACATTTAAGTTAATTCACTTTTTAAACATGATAATTAACACACACACACACACACAACACACACACACAACACACACACATTTACAGCTCCAACTTACACAAACTCCTTAAATTTTAATTAATAGTTATTTTTTTTTTTTTAACACAATATTTTTTTTTCATAAAATCTGGAATACATGGCTAGAACCATTTACATCAACACAGAAACAAAACATAATTCTGTAAGTTCAACAACTTCCATGTTCCAGTATATTCAAAGGAGGGTCTTAATGCCTCTACGAGCTCTATATACTAGAATTCTGCACTGATATCTACCATATACTCTACAAAATTGATCCAAAAGAAAAAGAAAAAAAAAAGAAAAAAAAAAAGAAAAAAAGAAAAAAAGAAAAAAAGAAAAAAAGAAAAAAAGAAAAAAAGAGAAAAAGAAAAAAAAACAACTTACAATCATAAAAGCTAAACTTATGGAGGGTTGGAAAGTCCAAATTCATCTTCGTCAATCCAATTAACAACTTTTTCTTTACTTGTTCCTCCAGTTTCAACAACAGCTCCAACCAGCGCCTGCATCTCCATGGTGTCAGAACCCAATTTATCCATAAATACCTCAGAAACTTCTACAAAAAGTGTGCCACTGACCAAATCAAAGTTGCGAGAAATCAAATCTAGCTCCAACTTAATAAACTTCCTCTCCATGCTCATTTGTAGTCCCTCAAACTTTGTTTCTGTCAACGCGACGTTCACTGCTTTGTTTCTATCTAGAACATCTAATCAATGTGATAGAAGGTCTATGCACCCCATAAAGGATTTGAACAAGAATTCTGTTGCCCTTTTCCATTTTTCAACTTCCCTCTCTAGAGGCTAAGAAACCTCCATCACCATTGGATTACTGCTTGCCAACGAACCAGACTTAAAAGAGCACCATAAGAAGCTAAAAGAGACTGCCCAAATGTCTAGTGGCGTTGCCATATATAATCCTCCGAAAACTGGGTGCTCTCTCTCTCTCCCATAAATACCTGCATTAAACATAAATATCAACTAATCTCTATGAAAACCTCAAGCGTGTCCTTCCCAAGATGCCAGATAAACATTCCCTTTTGAAGTATTAGTTCACTAACATTTGCCAAGCTATTTTTGTTTAGTTTTCAAAGTCAGTACTGATTAAAATTGCATCAATTTGATACTCAATAACTTCTAAGTTCTTCTCTTTAATCATCTATAACAAATAAATCCTCAAGGACTTATGAATTAACCTAAATCATATATTTCCTTATACTCCATTTTGTGCCAAGGGTGCCCACTCTTATGCCCTTCAAGAACCTTGCGTTCCAAGGGTGCGACATGTTTCCCTTAAAACACCTGTGATTTGAGTAGGGGAAAGAAATACTGATGGAATGTAAAGTCAATAGTTTCCTTGTCATTATTGTTGATAATTTCATGGCGATTGGGGGTCTGTTGTCGTTGCTACAACACCCTCAAAATTTTGGCCTGCACTAAATTTTGGAGCCTACCTTGGTCTTGCATATTTTTGACGCAAACATTGTAATCCATTGCATGTGTTTTCTCTAAGTGTTTTGGTCCCATTTGCGAGAAAAGAAAAATATCATCTTTTCACATATTAAGTGTACAACGATGTATATAAGCTTATTTTGGTGGTTTCAAGGGGTTATCTTTGTGAAATTGAGTTGATCTTACTATGTAAAAATATGTCACACTCATTCCCAAAGTTTTAAGCACCGTCGCACAGATTAAGCTCTGTCATACTCATTCACAAATTTCGGAGCTTAAAAGTACCTTTTGTGTCACACTTGTCGTAAGTCATCGCAAAAGTTGTCACATTAAGGGAAACATGTTTTTCATATCTCTTGGATTATCTATGCTGTTGTGTTGTCAAGTGTTCTAAGTATGTGATCATATTCAAGTCATAGCATTGTTCATATTAGCTTCATCGGCTCCACACTTAGCCAAATTATGGAAACTTTCCAACAACTTAGCCTCATCTGACCCTCCTAAACTGTGCATTGCGCAATTCCAACCCTTAAGCTACAACCCTGCCTCTTGACACTGTGCAATGCATAGTTCTTGCCTCCCATGACTGTGCATTGCACAGTCTCAATGCCCAAATTTGAACCTTGACCTCCAAAATTGCACAATTTAACCCTTTAGTTTGGCCCCAATTGTTCATTGTGCAGTCTCTAAGCTCAAAGACCAGCTCTTGAGATCCTGAGATGCGCAATTGCACAACCACCAGGTATGATATGCCTTCTAGAACTACGCAGTTGGCTGAAACAGTGAAAAAAACCCTTAGGTCGGCTCACTGAGTCTGAAAGTTGCGTAATATGCCTACCCAGTCCAATCGGAACTGCACATTTTGTAGTCTCAAGGCTCAAGCTTCATCTTTGATTACATGAGCTATGAAATTGCGCAGTCACTGAGCCTATTCCTCAACCTGCAAGCTAGTTCCGATTTTGTTAGTGGATCAACATGCATCGTCTTAGACTATGGGTTTATTAGACTAATGTTGTCTTGTCATGAGTGAATTGCAGATGCAGGTATTCTATCAGTCCATGACATGATGATGAAGAAGTAGACGGAGAAGGGAAACATGTTGAAAGACATCTTTGTAGCCAATTACGCAAGCTAATCAATCAAGAGAAATAAAAGGGACACCAATTTTCAACCGTAGCTCAAGACTTGATATCATTGAAGATCCCTCACCTCTAAGCCATACGGAGGTGGACATAAGAGCATACTTAAGAAGAAACATAACAAGGAGCAACAAGAATGGCTTGCAATTTCCATGTCATCATGCAATCCATGTCAGCAGTGTCATGTCATGTCTTGTCATGAGTCGTCATATGCCACATCATTATGGTGGATTATGTAATTATCTATTTAAAATGTCTTGTAAAGTGGAAGTCCAAAGGACACATATATAGTATGAAGAGTCATGTAAAGTCGAAAAGTCATAGGAAGTCAAATAGTCATGAGGGTAGTCAAAAATTCAAAAGGAAGTGAAGCATCACCCCATTGGATATATATACACCCTCATTGTATGAGAAAAAGACTTTTCACTTTGGCTTCTCCCACAAGGCACCAGAGAGACAAAGTTAGTACTTTTAGGGAGAAATTCGTGGCTCCAACGCTCCACTGTTGCATCTAGTGGTGTTCGTTGTATACATGTGTCCTGGAACTGTTACTTAACATATGAAAACTGGAGGCCAACACATTATTCATGCATGAATTATGAATGTTTATAAGACTGTTCCGTGAATGTTTATGATTCATGTTTTTTTTTCACCAGTACTAAAGTAGTTGAACTATTTCAGTTGTTTTAGTGTTCTTGATATTCAGGATGTGTTGTACTGGTTGCGATGACCGTCGCATATTTGTGGACTATTCCGCTGGATATTAGACAAATCTTTTTTCTTGTATTGGTTGCATGACTGTCACATATTTGTGGACTATTCCACTGGATGTTAGATTAATATTTCTTGTTTGTGTGTGTCTACTAGGGTGGTACTATTACCTCGCTCTTAGGGGCTCACCTCTTTTTCCCTCTGCAGTAAAAGGAGCTTGATACACCTACAATTGAACATTCACCAGGCACAATCACTTTCCTATCGAAGGCACATTTGCGATCTTCTCTCTTGCTGATAGCTAAAGCTAACAAAAATCTATAAGAATATATGGAAAGCTAAACGATACTTTGGATGGAGCTCCTATTCCAAACAACATGAGGTCTAATTGGGACTTCACATCAGGGAGACCCCATTGGTTGACATATTTCCAACATCATCAACATGGTCAAAGTGCCCCTTGATGTGCACCCTTGAGTAGTGCCTCATTAGTGGCCATACCCATCATCTAACCCTCACAACATCTTGCAATTCCAAGGATAAGTACCCTCCATATTTATTCTTGGGCCATGACTAGAGTGCTAGCAGTTATGACCAAAGATGCTAATCATACCCCTCCAAATATGTACTATCTCCTTCACCTACAACCCCACTACCCATGTGTGGGTTTTTTGATCAACACTTATTAGTATATGCAAAACTGTGAGAACATCCATTAGTATAATTCATATAAGCATATCCGCTATCAACATCAATATCAAATGTCAAAACATAAACATAAATCACAATGTGACTCAAACCATCATGGCATGGGTTCTTTCCATACTCTTATTTTCCTGTCACACTCAAGAGATAATTAGTAAATGTTGTTAAACATGGTATAACTATCATCCAGTAAAACATCATAAATGATCACATATAAATTCCATGATCAACATCGTCATTATCGTAATGAAAGTAAAATATCATAATATCATGATACATGTCTCATCAAAATATATAAAATGTTTGTATCATCACAGTGATGTCCTAAAATAACAATGTATAATTCAAATGATGTCTCAAAGTCAAGATAGTGTAAATGTCATGCCAATTAGAGTGAGACAATACTTTTCATGCTTTTCTAATAATAGGTAATAAATCATAAAGAAATTACAACCTATTTTTAAATCCATTATTTAATTTGAATTTTTTTAAAATATTTTTATATAAGTAAAACAATTTTTTGGTGGGCTAAATGGATCCTTTCATTAATTGTAAAATGTTACATATAGATTGAATTTCCAAAAAACAACTAAAATCCAGGAGATTTTTGGGACTAACAAGTTGCCTACCAATAACAAAAAATAAAAAACTGGCTACAATAATCATGACTACATAGAAACTCCTTGAGATTCAAGATTTCAATGGGTTAAATGCCTTTAACACTATGATGATTTTCCTTGAGTTAAATAATTGTTCATTGTCTTCTTGGAATAGTGCCTTATTAATCTTGCAACCTTGTTTTATGTTTTTTGTCTTGTATGGAGGCTCCCTTGAAATCCTTCATTTGAACCTGAAAACTAGACTGTGAAGAACTTGAGCCCAATTGCTTTTTTTCCTTTCTTCAAAGATAAACATTTTACAAAATCCTAGCCTGATGATCTATGATGTTCTTCACATCTTTTCCATGCCATTCTTATCCAAGGCCAACTAGTCATGGGTCATCCAGATCCATATATTTTGGTAGGGATTCTACTTCAGCTTCTTTTGAAGGGGAGCTAATCATTTCCTGTGGTTTTGAATTTTGTTGGTGCTCTTCAAAATACTTTTTCATGAGATTTGTAGGGTTTGATAAAGGGTTATGCGATTTTCTTTTTGCTGATTGCATGCCTGATTGAAAATTATCTTGCTCTGGGGACTCCTTCAAAGAGGAAAGAGACTTGAACCTATTTCATGATTTGGGGATCTGGTCAGGATTTGAGATACCCCGAGGCCTCAAAATTATTCTTCTATGAGAAACTTTTCTCAAATCATCTTGCTCTTTCTGAGAAGGGTGTGCTTCCTACGATTCCTTGTAATTCGTTGGGAAATCCTTAATAAGATTACCATACTAATGCCAAAATTTTCATTTAAAGGGGACATGCTCATAATTTATACACTACTTCCAAACACTATCCTAATAATAAATATCTCTAACATTAATTTTTGTTATATGTTTTTTTAATTGTTTTTAATAATAATATAAATTTCGATATTTTTTTTAAGAATTTTTTTATTAGTGCATAAAATACTTTTTACTTGACATATCACTAATTTTAAGATTTTATTGATGCAAACTGACCATTGTTTTGATAAGTTTTGAGAGATGAATATATTTACAAATAAGAACATGATACTTCAAAATTCACAAATACGATCATAATATTTGAATGGATAATACAAAAACTTTACTCTAAAACATGAATCAACTACCAAAATAATGAAAATTTGGGTGTTTTCAAATGTGAAATATAGGGGCTTGAATATGAACGTAGTGTCCGCAAAAGAGATCATATTTAATTAGAAAGTAACCATATTCACCTCCAAAAAAAACGCTAAATCAATTGCGAAAGCAATAAGAGTAATGATACAAATTCATTGAATATGCACATTAAGAATGTTTGAATATTTAAACAAGGGGGGCTAGTGGGCAACAATTCCTTGCCTTGAGTGAGTGGGCAAGTGGTTGAAGTAGTTGATCCACAGTACAATCAATAAAGCAATACAACCAATAAAGCTTAGTTTTGGAACTAAAGTTGTGAGTTCTAGAACAAAAGCCTAGTTCTCAGATTTGGTTCAATGCATAATATAAAGCTACAAAACAATTGAGGAAATAAGAATATCCTGCCTCCAAAAAGATTAATATGAAGAAATAGAAAAGACATAAATATATGTTGTTACGTAGGATGCTTCATTTATGTTATGGGCTCATCATAAGTATTACCTTCTAAAAAATTAGGGTACACCCATTGAAAGCTAAAAATGACTGAATCAAAATGTACATTCCATAAATTAAATCAAGTTGTTGGCTAAATTAACTAGTAACATGGTTGAACCACACCTGAACTAATACCAAAGACACATAAATTACAATGAAAGCATGAAAAGGAGAACAACATTAGTAACTTAATGCAACAAATTCATATGATGCATTTTATTATTCTTAGTACTCTTATGATAGATCATTCTCCAGATATTTAGCCCAATCAAATGGATAAATCCTTGTTTTTTGTGTATTCCTGACCTAGAATGGAAGACGATTGCATTGGGCCCGCCCTAGATACAAGGGTGGACTTGATCCCACAACCAAAATTATACCACATATATGCCGTTAGTGACACACCGATCTTAACTTCTGAATATACTTGAATGATTTTTGTACTATGGCTTTTATTTAGCCATCATTCATGATATTGTGGTTGCAACTGTAACAAAGTTGGAGGAATACTGATTTACTATTTGCACTAGCCTGGATCTGCCTCCAAACAAAAACTCATGGACATGAATATTACATAGCAAAGCAATTTATAAAAATAAATAAGTCCACACTTGTTATATTCTATTCATACTCTTTTAAGAATCAGAATTTTGCAACCCATCAGCATGGAATCCTATGCATATAAGCATATGCACTTTTTTTCCAGCTCTTTAGACGACAACACACCTCTCTTTAATGACACGCTCATTGAAGAGAATCATGTTTGCATTGATTATTGACATACATAATCATGTTAAGAGATGAACTCAATTAAGTCCACATCCGGCTTGCTAAAGAGTTACAAGGAAGTTAAGCATCACCCCATTGGATATATATACGCCCTCATTGTATGACAATGACTTTTCACTTTGGCTTCTCCCACAAGGAATCAAAGAGACAAAGTTAATACTTTTAGGGAGAAATTCGTGGCTCCAATGTTGCACTATTGGATCTAGTGGTGTTCGTTGTATACATGTGTCCTGGAACTGTTACTTAATATATGAAGACTGATGGCCAACATGTTCTTCATGCATGAATTATGAATGTTTATAAAACTATTCCATGAAAGTTTATGATTTGTGTTTGTTTTTCACCTGTACTAAATTAGTTTAACTATTTCAGTTATTTTAGTGTTCATTGTATTGAGGAGGTGTTGTATTGGTTGCGATGACCATTGCATATTTGTGGACTATTCCCCTGGATGTTAGACAAATCTTTTTGCTTGTATTGGTTGCATGACCGTCACATATTTGTGGACTATTCCATTGGATGTTAGATGAATCTTTCTTGTTTGTGTGTGTCTCTACTAGGGTGGTGCTATTACCTCGCTATTAGGGGCTCACCTCTTTTTCCCTCTGCAGTAGAAGAACCTTGACGCACCTACAACCGAACATTCACCAGGCACACTCTCTTTCTTCTCAAAAGCACATTTACGATCTTATCTCTTTCTGATAGCTAAAGCTAAGGAAAATCTATAAGAATATATGGAAACCTAGCCGATACTCTGGATGGGGCTCCTATTCCAAACGGTGTGAGGTTTAATTGGGACTTCACATCCGGGAGACCCCATTGGTTGACACATCTCCAACATCTTCAACATGGTCAAAGTGCCCCTTGATGTGCACCCTTGAGTAGTGCCTCGTTAGTGGCCATACCCATCATCTAACCCTCACAACAACATCTTGCAACTCCAAGGATAAGTACTCTCCGTATTTAATATTGGGCCATGAATAGAGTGCTAGAGGTTATGACCAAAGATGCCAATCATACCCCTCAAAATATGTACGATCTCCTTCACCTACAACCCCACTACCCATGTGTGGGTTGTTTGATCAACACTTATTAGTATCCACAAAACTGTGAGAACATCCATTAGTATAATTCATATAAGCATATCCACTATCAGCATCAATATAAAATGTCAAAACATAAACATAAATCACAATGTGACTCAAACCATCATGGCATGGGTTCTTTCCATACTCTTATTTCCCTGTCACACTAATGAGATAATTAGTAAATTCCGTTAAACATGGTATAAATATCATCGAGTAAAACATCATAAATGATCACATATAAATTCCATGATCAACATCGTCGTTGTCATAATGAAAGTAAAATATCATAATATCATGATACATGTCTCATAAAAATATATAAAATGTCTGTATCATCATAGTGATGTCCTAAAAGAATAATGTATAATTCAAATGATGTCTCAAAGTCAAGATAGTGTAAATGTCATATCAATTAGAGCGAGACAATATACTTTTCATGCTTTTCTAATAATAGTTAATAAATCATTAAGAAATTACAACCTATTTTTAAATCCATTACTTAATTTGATTTTTTTAAAAATATTTTTATATAAGGTAATTTTTTTTTTGGTGGGTTAAATGAATCCTTTCATTAATTGTAAAATGTTACATATAGATTGAATTTCCAAAAAACAACTAAAATCCAGGAGATTTTTGGGACTAACAAGTTGCCTACCAATAAGAAAGAATAAAAAACTGACTACAATAATCACGACTACATAGAAACTCCTTGAAGATTCAAGATTTCAATGGGTTAAATGCCTTTAACACTAGGATGATTTTCCTTGAGTTAAATAATTGTTCATTGTCTTCTTGGACCAGTGCCTTATTAATCTTGCAACCTTGTTTTATGTTTTTTTGTCTTGTATGGAGGCTCCCTTGAAATCCTTTATTTGAACCCAAAAACTAGACTATGAAGAACTTGAGGCCAGTTTCTTTTTTTCCTTGCTTCAAAGATAAACATTTTACAAAATCCTGGCCTGATGACCTATGATGTCCTTCACGTCTTTTCCATGCCATTCTTCTCCAAGGCCAACTAGTCATGGGTAATCTAGATCCATATTTTTTGGTAGGGGTTCTACTTTAGCTTCTTTCAAAGGGGAGCTAATCATTTCCTGTGGTGTTGAATTTTGTTGGTACTCTTCAAAAGACTTTTTCCAAAGATTTGTAGGGTTTGATAAAGGGTTATGAGATTTTATTTCTACTGATTGCATGCTTGATTGAAAATTATATTGATGTGGAGACTCCTTCAGAGAGGAAAGATACTTGAACCTATTTCAAGATTTGGGGATCTCGTCAAGGTTTGAGATACCCCGAGGCCTCAAAATTCTTCTTCTATGAGAGACTTTTCTCAAATCGTCTTTCTCTTTCTGAGAAGGGTGTGCTTCCTACGATTCCTTGGTATTCATCAGGAAATCCTTAATAAGATTCCCATATTAATGACAACATTTTCATTTAAAGGGGACATGTTCATAATTGATACACTACTTCCAAACACTATCCTGATAATAAATATCTTTAGCATTACTTTTCGTTATATGTTTTTTTTAATAATAATATAAATTGCGATATTTTTTTATGAATTTTTTTATTAATGCACAAAATACTTTTTACTCGAGATATCACTAATTTTAAGATTTTATTGATACAAACTGACCATGGTTTTGATAAGTTTTGAGAGATGAAGATATTTACAAATAAGAACATGATACTTCAAAATTCACAAATAAGATCATAATATTTGAATGGATAATAAAAAAACTTTACTATAAAACATGAATCAACTACAAAAATAATGAAAATTTAGGTGTTTTCAAACATGAAATATAGGATCTTGAATATGAAGGGAGTGCTCGCAAAAGAGATCATATTTAACTAGAAAGTAATCATATTCACCTCCAAAAAAAATGCTAAATCAAGTGCAAAAGAAATAAGAGTAAGGGTACAACTTCATTGAATATGTGCATTGAGAATGTTTGAATATTTAAACAAGGGGGGCTGCTGGGCAGGAAGTCTTTGCCTTGAGTGACTGGGCAAGTGGTTGAATTAGTTGATCCATAGTACAATCAATAAAATGGTACAACCAATAAAGCTTAGTTTTGGAACTAAAGTTGTAAGTTCTAGAACAAAAGCCTAATTCTCAGATTTGGTTCAATGCATAGTATAAATCTACAAAACAATTGAGGAAATAAGAAAATCCTGCCTCCAAAAATGATTAATATGAAGAAAGAGAAAATACATAAATATATGTTGTTATGTAGGTGATCCAGGTGGATGTTGGTGGCCACCTACCTATCCCATTTGGACCCCCCCAACTGTCTCTTTCAGTCTTTTTAGTTTTCTAAATTGTAGCACAACTTACTATTTCTAGCAGTTTGTCGGGTCCTGAACTTCCGGAGCCGTTTTGAGGCCCTAAACGACGTTTTTTTGGGAAATCTGGGGCCTTCCCAAAGTGGTAGTGCTCGGATAGATCTTTTTAACGAGCTATTGTACGCATCAAACGAAGATCGTATGCCAAAGTTACGACCCCGGGAAGTTGATGTACCATTTTACCCAAACGGGGCCCACAGTTTGGTGTTTCATCTTCTAGGGTTAGGTTTTGGAATGTTAAGGGTTTTCCATTATTTCTCAACAATAAATAGGACTTCGAGCCTCATTGTAACACAGTTCAGAGGCATGTAGCCACCACATCTCTTCTCAGAGATAAGCTACCATCGCCCTAGCTGGTTTATTTCCATTTATGGTTGTAAGCATATTTCAGTATTTTGCATTAATGAAATGAAGTATCATTTCCACTGCATCTTTGTGTATATGGTTATCTCTGTAATTTGTTGCGTTCTTGTTTAAATCCAGATCAGTGGTATCAGAGCGGTCTGCTTTTTCTCTATTTTTCTTTGCATGTCCCTAACGAGGTCGGGATATAAGGAGTTAGGGCTTGAACTGGCCCAACCTTTGCAAGACCATCCTCGCAAATCCCGACGGCCTCCCATGGTGGATGAGAAGAAAGATGAGGGGGCAGGAGATCCTAGCAAAATCTTGCTCGAAGAAGCCCTCGAGCGACAAAGGAATGCGATGATGGACAACTTTGCGCAGATCATTTAGCAACTACCCAAAAGTGACGCATCGACTTCCAACAACTAATCTGGAAACGCCACACCCTTTAAGATACAAGTTAATTTTGAAATCCCTGTATTCGAGGGTTAGATAGACGCAGATGCCATAGATAAATGGTTAAATATGCTAGAGGGTTATTTTTCTGTTCATGAATTTTCGAGTCGGGAAAAGATTATTGTCGCTCTTCTCAAAGCAGCCCCCCACGTCAAGGACTGGTGGGAAACCTACTACGAGCAAAAGAATGAAAGTATAGGCTCACTATTTTCAGCCGCACCCACTTGGAATGACTTCCGGGATGCCATCAAAGAGCAGTACTACCATGTCAAAAGCTATGAGGACAAATACATCAAATGGACCACATTGCAGCAGGGACGAGACCAAGATGTGCCGGAGTTCACAAACATTTTTCATACCCTTCGCACACAGTTGGTTATCAAAGATTCTGAGCTGCATCTGGTACTCAAATACCGCAGCTGCCTACACAGATACATCTAGGAAGAGATGGAGTTCTTGAACATCTCCTCACTCGGAACAACATACCGATATGCTGTCAAAACCGAGCAAAAGTTCAAACAAAAGAAGCGAGACTTTGGATCTGCAAATCCAAAGCCCAAAGGACAAAGCCAAGGCGGGGTGACCCAAGACAACCCTTCGAAGCCGCAAGAAAAGAACAACACCACGAAGCCAAAGAAGGACACAGGAAAGTGGTGTGAGTTCCACAAGAGTCCCACTCATAACACAAGTGAGTGTTGGACCAAGCAGTCGCTGGTGGCCGAGTTGAAGGCTTTCGAATCAGATGCATGTTTCGACCCTAAGCTAGAACTCGACAAGGGGAGTGGCAAAGGGAAGCAGATCATTGATGCAGATCCCAACGCCACTGTTGCCACCGCCAAGATCCAGAAAAATGAGGCCGAAAATCCAGATGTGGGTGAAGGGTTCGTCGCTGCAAATAATTGTTGACAGTGGCAGCCAAAAAAACCTCATTTCAGCAGAGGTCGTGAAGCAGTTGGGCCTATCGACTACATCACATATGTGGGTGAAGGGTTCGCCACCGCAAATCATTGTTGACAATGGCAGCCAAAAAAACCTCATTTCAGCAGAGGTCGTGAAGCGGTTGGGCCTACCGACTACACCACACCCGCAACCGTATAGTATTGGGTGGCTTCATGAGTGGTTGAATAGATGCTTATTCATAGACGAACACGAGATATTCTTATGTTCTTTCTCGTGCGAATTATACGAGTGGTTGTCTAAATTGGTAGACAATCAAGGTACATGGAAGCTTGACAACCCTATTATGTAGACCTCAGAATTGGTAAAGTGCTTGGAGGCCTTAGAAAACAAAATCACGCTGGATGTCGATTATTAGATTGATAGTATTCTAGGAGGATTCATTACAAAGTTCACGGTCGATACATCCACTAGTTAAAGAAAAGTGGAGCACAAGTTTTTCAAGGTTCCAAGAGGTAAGTACCTAAAATCCTTGAAGACCTGGATTAAAATATTATTGTGAAAAAAGCGAGTTATGCCTTTGAATTGATGTTTGGGACTGCGTGAAGTGGAAGAGTGTTCATAAGGAACCTAGATATAGGTGCCGAGTATAGTCTAATGATGGGATCTCCTGATAGTGACAATGAAAGCAGTATTCTGAAGACATCATGAGGTGCAATGCAGACTGTGAGTTAGGTTGCATAGGGATATCACATCCATCCACTCCACCGCTATCTTCACCTCCACCTCACACACCTACACCTTCACCTCCACCTCCACCTCCATCATTCAACATGGAAAACACGATGAAGATGCCCATGTTTAATGGTATAGGGATTGAATACTTTGAACAATTTTAGTTTGTAGCAGGTGCTGTATGGAAGGCATAAAAGATTATGAATGATGACATGAAGAAATCAAATTTGGTTACAATGCTACAGGAATGAGTGCTGAGCTGGTACATCAAGTTTTGTTTGGGTAAACCCAATGCGACTATGCTAGAAACACAATAAGCCCTGAACAATGAGTTTTAGAAGCCTAAATCGCAAGCCTAGTCAGTGACGAAGTTTAAAGAGATCCAACAAAGGGTAAATGAGTCTACGTGGGAATTTGATCAAAGACTGAAGTGTCTAATTCAACAGGCTAATATGAGAATCACAGATGATCAACATAGGGCCTGATACATTGCCTCGCTATTGCCTCATTTGAGATTGCCATTGTCGCAAAAATAAGAACGCAAGCTGAAGCTTGGAGATTTCCATGAGATTGGAGGCTTCATCCATGGGTGATACAAATCTAGGGGTGCAACATATTCAGTCACAGTTGGCCAACTTATACATGGAGTTACATAGCCTCAAGAAGGGAAAAGAAGTCCAACCGGATGTGTATGTAGAAGTTTGGTGCTTGAAATGCAAGGGCCATGGTCACGATAAGGACCATTTCCTGGTCTATCAGAGCTATCTTATTGGGGGAGGCCCTGTCCTCATGAAGCCAGAAAATATCGGAGGGCTAAGTGCAACAGTAGCATTATGGTGCATTATTTGTCAAATTTCTAGGAAGCACGTGACAAATAATTGTCATCTTCTGCAAAAGTTTGTACAGACCCCACAACAATTGTTTATTACTTTATGCAAATATATAGGTCACAAGTTATGAACTAATCATGGAGAGGACCCCTACGTATAGGATGCAAGCTGAAAATTGGCCTCAAGATCAGGGTGCAACTGCAATGTGCAGAGTATTTCAATGCCGAGGAAGAGGGTGAGGAGGAGGTGCTAGAAGGGTTTGTGGACAGATTATCTATTGCAATTGCGGGGAAGCAGGTCATTTTATGCGTGACTATGAGAATCTGACACACCCCTCTTGTCAGTATTGTAGGCAGTTTGAACACATCATAGAATGTTTCCCATTAATTATGGTGAATATGCAAGAAAAGAAAACTCAGATCCAACCACCTACGCAAAATATCCAAATGATGCGATCAGAACCTTGCAAAGATGAGCCTAGTGTTAATATTGTTATGCGAAGCGGTACTGCCACTAGAGAAGACAAGGGGAAGCAGAAATAAGTTGTGGGATGGGTACGAAAGGCTACTTAAAAAGAAGTTGGTTTCGATTTAAGCAAACCAAAGGAAATCTCTATGGAGTCTAAGAAGACTTCTACATTAGGAAGCCAGGGAAAGTTTGGAGGAAGAGATAATGCACAGGATGTAGACCTTTCGTTGTTAGTGACATTTTTGAAGACTTACATGAAGCTTCTAAGGGGTAGGAAGGTGGTAGAGGGGCTACATGAAATAATAGATAAATGTACAGGTAAAAATAAACATCTTCCTCAATAATGTGCAGTACGAAAAGTGGGCAAAATCAAGAAGCAAACCGGTCGCGAGATGAGACTGACTGCGCAAATTGGAGAGTATGAGATGGATCAGGTAATTTTTGATCTGGGATATGTGTGAAAGTTTTTCAAAGAAAACTTGGGAGAGAATGGGGAGACCTACACTGTAGTGGTCTCCTATCTAGCTATGAATGTCAAACCAACAAAAGATCATTCCTATGGGGCACCTATATGGGGTAATGATAGATATTGAAGGAGAAAGTGCTCTAGCTAATTTTGAAATGATTGAGATAGTTGACCATCGCAATTCTTACCATGTACTACTTGGCATTGATTGGGCCTTTGATATGGATGCAGTAATTAATATCAAAAATCATAGAATGACGTTCGAAAGGAAGGAGCTTAGGGTTATTGTTCCATTGGATCCGACTGAGGGTGTGCGATATACTGAACTAGTACGCGATTATGAAGAAGAAGATGACCTTCATCAGATATATAAGATCACTAAACGTGATGAGGAGTTGATCAACTCCACTGCGGATGGACGGATCGCATGGGGTAGGGATAGTTCCTCCACTTTGGATTTTGATGAGGGGATTCATCATTGGGAAAACCGACTACATGAAGTATCATCTCTACGTTGTAACATGCTTACAAAGTTGCTTCGATGCATATCCACTAAGGTACAAAATTTACCTTATTATGATGGTTTAGAAGATGTTGATTTGTTTTTGGATAAGTTTGAAAGGGATGTAATGGACGAACATCAACTCCAAGCTCTAGATATTGCACTGTGAGCTACACTTGCCCATTGGTGGGGTACGCATAACGAAAACTTCACTGATTGGAAGGAGTGCCAAAAAATGATGAACTTGAGATTTGGGTACACCAATACCCGCTTGGTAGAGAAATACACGAGGAAGGATGATTTACGCGAGCATTTGGCACGATGGAAGAAAGCATGGGGAGAAGAACCGTAGCCGGAGTGGGTTCACATATTTTGTCATACTTTGGACACCATCCTAATGAACTGGTATTTGGAAACTGAGCTGCGACATAGGACGACAAGATGGGATATCTCGAAGGAGAGCTTTCTGTTAACTTTCATATTTGAATATGGGTTTAAGTGTATAGATGAGTCACTCCAAGAGATCAAAGCTAAAATATTCAAAATGACTGAAGTACTGGTTGAATGGGTACAACCAGAGTGGAGTATGCAGCTGTGCCATGCACTTGAATGTTATAATGTGACCACGAAGGAAGGTGAAGAAGATACTAGAAACATCAAAATTCCCAAGTATGAAGGACAACACAAAGCCAAGGCACCCAATGCATAAATCCTAGATATATTAGAACCTTTAAAGACCAAGAAATTGAATATTGGATTAGAAGCGCAGCCAAAGTTTATGAAGATAAGCGACTATTGGGATAAAGATACAGTTGATAAATTCATGGAGCTGTTGCATGAATATCAGGAGTTGTTTCCCACCAAGTTCTATGATCTAAAAGGCATAGTAGGGGATCTGAGCATCATGAAGATCACTTTGAAGCTAGATGCGAAGCTAGTAAAGAAGTGCCACTATCGATTAAATCCCAAGTATAAAGAAAAGGTGTGCAAGGAGTTGGATAAGATGCTGGAAGCTGGGATCATTAATCCTATGCAAGAGTCAGACTGGGTGGGTCCCATGGTGGTTCAAGAAAAGAAGCAGCATGATGAAAGTCAGACATGCATAGACTTGAGGAAGCTAAATGACGTGTGCATCCATGATCCATTCCCTATGCCATTTACAGAAAAGGTATTGGAGAATGTTGGAGGGAAGGAAGCCTACTCGTTCACAGATGGATTTTTGGGGTACCATCAGATCAATATCGCGCTAGAGGATCGGTCTGCCAGAGGATCAGAGTAAGACCACCTTAGCAACCGAGTGGGGTTGTTTTCAATATACAATGATGCCTTTTGGGTTGAAGAATGTAGCCACAATATTTTCGCGAGTAGTAGTTGCGGCCTTCAAGGAATTTATCCTCAAATTTTTGGAGGTCTACTTTGATGACTGGACAATGTTTGGATTGGTAAAGCACCATGTTGCTAGTCTGTGCCTGATGATGGATACCTGTTGAAGACATCAAATAGAGCTTAACCTAAAGAAGTGCATATTCTGTGTACCTTATGGGATACTCTTAAACCATGTGGTTTTCAATTAGCGATTGATGGTAGACCTTGCCAGCTAGCAGTCATTGTTAAGATGGATGCCTCAAATAACGTTAAGCAGTAGTGCACAACGTTGGGCCATACTGGGTATTATAGGAAGTTCATCAAAGCGTATGCACAAATAACTATACTAATGGAAAAAATGTTGAAAAAGGATGCAACATTTTGCTGGGATGAGGATTGTTAGAAAAGTTAGGATGTTTTGAAGGAGAAAATGATCACTACGCCCATCTTAGTGTTCCTTGATTGGAAGAAGGAGTTTCATGTTCATGTAGATGCATCCTATATTGCGATGGGTGCAGTAATAATCCAACGAAGCGAAGGAGATATTGACCACACAATAACATTTGCGAGTAGGAAGTTTTCGAAGGAAGAAAAAACTACTCGACCACAGAGCGCGAAGAACTGGCGATGGTCTACATGTTGCAAAAATTTCAGCACTATCTATTGGGAGCATACTTCAAGATGTATACAGACCATTCTAATTTTAAATACTTGGTCAAGAAGCCTATGTTGGGGGGGAATATTTTTAGATGGTTGTTACTATTCTAGGAATATGGTTTTGAGGTAATTGTGAAGCCAGGACACCTGAATGTTGGTCTTGATCACCTCTCATGGATTGAGACTGGTGATGAGCCTACAAGTTTGGAGGAAGGGTTGCCTAATGTGTAACTCTTCACTGTTCATGTTGTAGATGATCACTTCCCATATATTATTCAATTTTTGTCTACATGTATAAACTTGGAGGGATATTCAACACAACAAAAGAAAGAACTGGTGGTCTGGGCAGTTGATTTTTCTATGATTTCCCAACGCTTATACAAAATGGATTTTGATGAAATATTTCACAAATATGTCCCAGAGTATGAGCACCCAAGAATTCTTGCAGAAGAACATGGAGGAATAGCGGGAGGAAATTACGCAGGAAGAGAAATTGCGCAGAAAATTCTACACCCAGGACTTTGGCAACCTATTGTGCATAAGGACTCTAAGACCTATTGCAGAGAGTGTGCAATTTGTAAAAGGACAAGGAGACCATCATGAAGTGATGAGTTGCCCCTAAACCTACAAGTGATGTTGCAGGTGTTTGACAAGTGGGAGATAGACTTTGTGGGTCCAATACAACCACCAGGGAAAAAGACGGCGGCTAGATACATTATTACAACGACTGAATACTTGACTAGATGGGTAGAGGAACAACTTGTAAAATATTGTAGAACAACTACAACCATGAAGTTTATCTTTGAGTATATCTTGTCTCGGTTTGAATGCCCTAACATTTTAATGAGTGATAAGGGTACACACTTCTTCAATGAAACAATTGTTGTGCTGATTGAGGAATTCCAGGTATATCACCAGAAGAGTATGCCTTATCACCCTCAAGAGAATGGTACAGTGGAAGTCTTCAATAAAATTCTAGAGAGTGCCTTGACAAATATTTTCAATGCGAAGTGAATGATTGGGATGTGTGCATACGAATGGTCCTTTGGGCATACATGACTACTTGTAAGAAGTTGACAGGCCAAACCACGTTCCGATTAGTATATGGGCCAGAGGCTGTAATGGCCATGGAATACATTGTGCCAAGTTTGTGTATTGCAATAGTTATAGACATGGCTAATCGTGATACTATGGAGAAGCGACTCACACAACTAGTAGAACTCGAAGAAGATCGCTTCTTGGAAGGATTTCATCAATAGGTGCAAAAGGACCGTGAAAAGGCATGGTATGATTACCATATCAAACAACGCACCTTCATGAATGAAGATTTGGTATTGCTATATGATAGTAATTTTACAAGGTTCCTTGGAAAATTTCAAATGCATTGGCTCAGACCCTATGTTTTTAAGGAAATTACTGATGGTGGCGCAGCTTAGCGCGCAAAGCTGAATGGGGACTTATTCTCAGAAAAGGTCAATGGCAGTTGATTGAAGCTGTACAATGGTGATCTCACCCCTACGCAATGAATATATGATTGAAGGATAGTCTTAGTACTCCAGGAAGCTGCAAGGAAGTACATAAATATAAACTTCACTGCTCAAAAGTTAGAAAGCCGAGGTGAGGAGGCTGCACGATGATTTGAAGTAAGGCGCTGAGGGGAGCTGCACTGAAGGAGTTGAGCCACAAGGTTGGGTGTTGCACGTACTAGACGAAAAGTGGTTGTTGGAAGCATTGTAGATGATTGAATGGAGGAAGAAACCGAGGAAGATGATGAAGGGAGTGTGGAGTTAGAACCCCCCTTCATGGTCAAGAAAATGAAGAAGAAGACCTCAACTGGGTCGTGCAAGAAAAAAAAGTCCGACAAATCAGCAAGTGCAAATCCTTTGGTCCTCATTGAAGGGGACTTAGATGAGATAGGAGATGTGGTCCGCGACGTGATCACAGATCTTTGGGGCCACTTTGAGGAACAATACCGGCAGGCACTGGGAAAGGTTTAACAAGACCTGTGTAAGTTGCAAGTCTAAATAAGTATGTGAAAAGCGAGCATGGGATAGGCGAGTGGGATAGTTATGGACATAGAGATGACTTTGGATCTCCGTGCCATTCAACTTTCGAAAGGATCTTTGAGTGTTGTGATAGCTGAATAAAGGGCCCAACTGATGAAAATGAAGAACCTGAGCTTAAATATCGCAGCGCTCCCCATCCAGAGCCTACATGAACTACACCAAGGGTGTTATAGCTCCATTTGGGCACATCAAATCCCAACATCTAGATCAATGTTTTAGGGCTCATCAAACCCTAATTTCAGTTGCTTCATGCCCTAAACAAGTCACCCCTTTGAATGCCTCCTTGCTAGACAGTTTCATGACTTGAAGACATCCAGAAATAACCTCTAGAGGGACTAGCATAGGCAAGCCCTTATGAAGGTGCACTGCAGAGCAGTTGAGTCCACTGCCAGGGTGCTTTGCAAATCACTTAGACTTCCTTTCACCTGTGCTGGGTGAGAATGAGTGAAATTTACAGAGGGTTTGGGGAATATTCTTATCTTTTGGAGTCATCTAGAAGGTTCCCTCACTTTTCAACTCCTATGAGCTCGAAAATATATGAGGAATGAGTTAAGGTGCATCCTGTCCTCTCATCCCTTCCTCCATGGAACTAATTCTAAGTATGGAAGGCCATTCAATGCCATCATTTATGATAAAACCTCCTTCATATTCCTATAAATTGACCACTCATCTAAGTGATAATGGGCTAGATTATGTTGAATTGTAAGGAGATAATGTTGCTATGATATTTGGCTTTGAAGCAAGTATTGTAATGCTTCAAGTTTTTCATTCTTTTGATGTGATGTGGATGCGATCCAAGCTGGAGGAATGGCTTTGAGTCAAACACCAATGGTTGTAATTCCTTCTTCTATCTAATAAAGTGCTTGAAACTTTCTCGCATATGTTTGTATTGTTTCATAATGCTTATATGTGTGAATTGTATCTGATTCCTTTCACTTATATTCAATAGATAGTGTGCTTTGATCGATTCTTTGTTTTCTATTGTATTTACAGGGTACTTCTCAAGCGTATTAGGTATGGGAAGGAGCGACAATATTGATACAAGGGAGATGAGAGGAAAGTGGAACTAAAATTAGGTCTTCTTATCTTCTCATATCATCTATTGCTTATAGGAAAAGTCTAAAACACTTTAAACTATTGTTCTAGATACAACTACTTATCTACGGAATTAGTATTTATTTGTAAATACCAAATTATCCAAAACAAATTGGAGACTCTGTTGGGGAACTATCACCATTCCTAGTATTCACCTCCTAGGACATTGTTGTAGACCCTACTTGTGTTCATTGACTGTATTTCAGCTCTTTTGCATTGAATTTTGGTCAAAAATTGAGGTTAGATGACTCTTGAGTGGCCTCTCAGAAATCAGCGCAAGCTTGGTCAGGGGATAGTGCCTTGCAGAGCACCCTTGAGTGAGAGAAAGTGCTCTGTAGCGTAGTTAGCCCCTCTTTGACCTGCGATGATCCACTTTAGGTCAAATTCCCACCTTTGGATTGGGTATTTTTTCCAAATTTCTTCTGTTTGATTGCTTGCTGATTGATCAATGAATGTTATGTCTCAGAGAACAAGTTTCTATCTCCTTGTCTAGCCCTACTTTGACTTGATTGATTAATGTTTCTTAAATGTTTTCTTTGTCATTATCGGTCTATAGTCAAAGCTAGAATATAGTTTATTAATCTTTGTTCGAAATAAAGTGTCGTAAAGTCTTCTTTTCCTTCGAAATAGAACTGTTGTCAATGTCTTCGTTCTTATTAAAGATTGATTGAATGTATGTGCATAGTTCCTTTTTGTTCATCATAACATTAAGGGATTCATATTGTATCTTTCATATTGTAGTTTGAGAATGCTTGAAAGGAATAGCTAGGGAAATTGCATTAGTTGTGCTCTTTGCTCTTTGTCAAAGATCTGCTTGCTCTATCCCTACTAGCTAAGGTTTTCATTGTTTAATTGAATTAAAATATTGCTTATCATATTAGTTGCATTTTAGGAATTGCACACATACATCACGTGGTGAACCTTGAAAGGAAAATTCTAAAGAAGATCAACCTAAAATTTATCTAAATTTACCTAATGGAGCATTGTCACCCAATGAAAAACATTTAGAGGTCTAGGCTAGAGACGTGTTTCGACATCATAAAACAAAGCAGCTATCACTAACTTGCTTGCAATACATCCCGAGTGTGATACCTCATTCGAAGTATGTGAGTATATTGTAGCTCGTCCATGTACCTTTGAGTATATAGGGCAGTGTTACAATATGTAAAGTATATGGGAATGCTCTCACTGTGCGGTTTTGCATTAGACAACGCTTATATGGATTGGGCATCCACGTACTTTCAGGCATATATGGGAGGACAAAACTAGGTTTCTATCCATCCTTAGGTAACCGATTTGGCCACCTTGTACACTGTGATACACCAAACAAAACATTCGGGGAGATTTCCTGCCCGTACTTCTTGGTTCGCCAGGAGGTATTTTGTAGTTCACAATTGCTTGGTAAACCTTTTGCCTAGATTATCCCTCTTTTTTTGTTATGTTACTTTGATTAAAATAAAATTAATTGACCATGGATAACATCCTCCTCGATCACTCCTTAGTTGATCTTAGGTTGAAACATATGGCGACAAATTCAGAGTCTACTGATCAAGGAATTCCTTTTGATGGGAATCCTAGTCCTTTTCCTCCATTTGGAAATATTGGTGCTCCAAATATGGATACATTGTCCCTTCTGGGATTTACCATTGGCTTGCCAGTATGGTTGTTTTCAACCTCCTTGGTTCAATCTATTGTGATTTCTTCGCAATCGAGTACACCTCCAATTGGACAAGATCAACCTCCAGTTGATCCTAAAGTTGATCCTTTGCCTTCTTCCTCGGTTGTTTCTTCCTCCCCTTCTTCCTCTTCGCCTGGTGAAAGTATTGGTACTAGTAGCCAGGTGGCTAAGAAGAAGAAGAAAGGGAAGAAGAAGAAGAAGAAGAAGAAGAAAATTCAGTAGAGGGGCAACCAAGAAACCATTGCTTTGAATGCAACATATGATGAGAAACCATCCATCAAGCCTCACAAAGTTTGTTATCCATGCAAATTTTGTGTGGGAGACAATCTGCTTCAAAATTGTCCTGATATTCCTCAGATCTTAGAAGAATAGTCTTCTCGTTTGCATCATCCTATGTCATCAAATTCTAGAGATCATGTTGGTGACACAACATCAACTAGTGGTAGTAAAGTTCATGGAAAGAAGGGTAAAGTTAAGTTTCCCTATAGGTTATGTGAAGGGAATCACCCCATTCACCTTTTTCCCTATCTAGATGAAGCCAAAAAAGTGTTGGATAACCGTCCTACTTCTCCGCAACCACTTCCATATGGTTACAGGAAACTCTCCATTAATCCTTCACTAGTTGATGAATTGACTGACTCAAATCAACCGTTATTCAAACCCACCCTCTCTGAAAGTGAATCCTATGAGTCTATTCCTGACTCAAATCAATAGGTCGAGGTAACAGTTAACCCAATTCCACCTTCAATTAATCATATCGTTCCCATAAAGAGTGAGTATGATACCACTCAGGTTCTTTTCGTTTATTCAAATTCCAATGAGCTTGGGGGAAACCCTCCTGTTCCATCAAGGCAGGAGGAAAATCCTCCCATTCTCGTAACACAAGGGGATAATACTCCCATTCATACAATACCCCCTCCAAGTAGTCTAGTCACTTCCTTTGATTGGAATTGACTGGCAGGATTCCGTATTCCTGCTTATGTGCCTTTCCAGATCACAGTACAACTTTGTAATATGATTGTATCTGGCACTATTATTGACGAAGGTGCATCTATGAGTATCCTTTCCTCAACTACTTGGCAAGCGCTTGGTTCGCCCCACTTCTACTTGTTACCCAGAATTTGTTGGCTTTTAATAGAGGAATCAATCAACCATTAGGGATCCTTCCTCACTTTCCTATTACTTTGGGAGGAAAAATAGTTTATCTAAATGTGATGGTAGTCCTAGGGTCTTTAGATTACAATTTACTTCTTGGGCGTGACTATGTTTATGAAATTGGAGCTATTGTTTCAACACTCTTCGAGTGATTTGTTTCCCTCATGAAGGCAGAATTGTCACCGTTGACTAGCTTTCGTTTCCCAGTCAAAATATGGTTTCCAGTCAACCATCTTCCCTAAATGGTCCTTTTGTACTAATGATATCTTCCCCACCACGGGTCAATTAGGTGGCAACCCGTTCCATACCTACATCAACTGACGATCAATTCGGTGATGTTGTACATCATGTACTAGGGGCATTGGAACCAGATCTCTCCTTCATGACCTCTTATGGGTTGTGATTGAAGGAATACGAGGATAGTTCCTTGTCTTGTGTCAACCTCGTTTAAAAAAAAGAAACAAGGAATATGAGGATAGTTATTTTACTATGTCAATCTCATTAAAAAATGAAACAACTCCCATGAGGATAGTTCTTTTACTGTGTCAACCTCATTAAAAAATGAAACAGGTCCATGAAGATAGTTCCTTGTCTTGTGTTAACCTCATTAAAAAATGAAACCAAGGAATATGAGGATAGTTCCTGGTCTTATGTCAACCTCATTAAAAAATGAAACAAGTCTATGAGGACAATTCCTTGTCTTGTGTCAACCTCATTAAAAAATGAAACCAAGGAATATGAGGAGAGTTCCTTCTCTTGTGTCAAGCTCATTAAAAAATGAAACAAGGTGCCCTAGAGAAAAGTTCCACGAGTCTTTGATTAGATCTCGTAAAATCTCAGTTGAGTCTTTCACTTGATCTCGTAAAAGAACCTTCATTCCATCCACCTGATAGCTATGAGTAGTCTATTTAGGTGAATGTAATGAAGCTTGGGGGCATGCACCTAATGGTAAAGTTAAGTTTCCCTGTAGGTTATGTGAAGGGAATCTCCCCATTCACCTTTGTGCCTACCTAGATGAAGCCAAAAAGGTGTTGGATAATCGTCCTGCTTCACCGTAGTGACTTCCATCTAGTTACAGGAGACTCTCCCTTTCATCATGTTGGGGGCATGTAAACCAATCTCAAGCATAGTTTTTCATTTCAAGCTTGTGTAAACATGAAACTGAATCCAAGCATAGTTTTTCATTTCAAGCTTGTGTAAACATGAAACCGGATCCAAGCATAGTTCCCTATGGTTCAAGCTTGTGTAAAAATGAACCCATCTCCATTTTAACCCTCGTGATTGCCATTCTATCAGCCTCTTTCATCAGATGAGCTTTGGTTGTTTCATCCCATTTCCACCATCCCTTTGGTTGATCATACGCTTTCACTTGGTTGTTTTATGCTTTCTGAGGAACAATTGCAATGAGCGGTCTTATTAGCCAGCCTCTTCATATAAATCAACATGTTTTGAGAAGTTCCAACATCACCAGAACTAGTTGCTATCCTAGACACCACTTGTTCCTCAAAGTGGAGTCCTCTTTAAGCTCTTTTCAAACTCTCTAAACATGAAAAGATTGTCAAGTGCTTGTCCTTTCTAGCTCGTTAACGAATTGGAAACGATATCTCTCATGTATTATTTTATGCTTTTTTGGGCTTAAGAGATTAATTTACAAAAAAGAACTTGTGGAGTTTTCTTTTTGTCCCTTTTCAAACTCTCTAAACATGAAAAGGACCGAGTTATATTTGTCATTAAACTTGTTAAAACATCAAATAACGACAAACTTGTCCATCTAGACAAGACCGAGTTTCACCCTCGCTAGACTCGTTAAAACATCACATAGCAATGGATTCACCCGAAGGGTGGAATTATACAACAAGAATATGTTATCCTCCTCAAGCTTGATAAAAATAAAGAGGTACTAGTCAACAATGACTGGGGAAAATGGAAAAAGGGGAAAGCCACTTTATGGTAGTAGGTTGCTCTTGAACATGACACTTTCACTTCATCTTCGTGACTATTTGGGTTGGGTTATCTGCTTGACGATTATCATACCTATGGTTTATCTCACCATCCATCACTTTTGTTTTGGGTCAATGCTGCTAGTTCATTTAGACTATTTAAGTTGGGTTATTTGCTTGATGATTATCATACCTATGGTCTATCACACCATCCATTATGTTGGCTTATAGGGGCCTGACCCAGGTTCAGAGTTAAGTTAGCCAAACAAATCCCAGTACTACTAGCCCTTTTGGCAACAATTCGTGGAGCGCAAACTAAGGTCTCTCTCAAAGTAGTATGGGAGGGTGCTAGAACTAGGTTTCCGCACCATGGAGATGTCTGATGAGTTAAGGTGGTTCGTGGTTTAACCCTGCATGCAGGTTGCTTCGCGCACTTTCCCGCACTTTGCAACCCAATATATTGCCTTTACGCAGCCCTACCCAGGGGCTGAGCATCGCGCTATGCATTATTCCCCAATATCTTACTGGTATTCCATTGTTAGTCGATTATTTTAGCCTACCTGCATGCTTTAACCATTCATACAGGTGCGCATAATAAATAAACAATATATTTGCAAATTATATCAAACATGCATTAACCCAAGAATAAATACACAAAATTATGATAAAACTTCTCTTTATTAGTTCCTTCTTTGGTTATAGACTCAACTCCGCCCTGTGCACTTAGCTGCAGGGGTCCGCGCACTCAATTGCAGACAACTAAGCCTATGCCCACTCAGTTGCAGAGCCTTCTCCTACTCTACGACCCAAATACACACTTTACACTTGCGACTCAATCCCTTAGACTTGTTATTCTTCTCTCTACCCTTATCTATCTAGATCCTCACTCTATTTATACAATCCCATCATCCACAGACCATGGGTAGGCCGACAATACATCATAAAACAATGGCAGACAACCCTGTGACTCTATCATACTTTCACACTTCGCGCCTACAATTCGCGGAGCTTTACAACAATATTGGGTTAAAACTTGGGCTTTGAGGCCCAAATCATTCCTTGGGGGGGATTCCATGCCCAACAGACCCCCAACACAAACATCGTGACTTGCCCTTGAGTCACTCTGTCGGCGCGGCAATCTTTGCACGAAGTCCCTCCAACTGTTCTCGAACTCCATGGAGGTCAGCAGTGCATTGATTTGCTGCTTGCTAGATCTGTTGCATGCACTGTTTCGAGACTTCTGTGTCTAGAGTGCTTCTCTGCATTAATGTGTGAATCCCGTGTATGTGCGTGAGCTTGTCTTTGATGTTTGCCGTGATGGTGAAGGCCTCGTCGATCCAAGGCTAGACGCACGCTTTTAGAACTGCCTCCTTATGTCATGCCACATCCACTTACTCCTTCAATGCTTTAGCCTGCTGCATCCTTGCAAGCCGCTGGGTGAGGACCACTATCTGTGCAGTTCCTTGGACAATGTCATACTGTTGTTGGATTTCTCACACCTCTGTCTCTAGGCACTGGATGTTGGGGTCCTCCTACAGAGTTGTGAGGACCTTAAGTGATTCTTCCAACACGCTGGTGCAGTCTCGCACTGCACCTCCGATTTCCTCCAATCCCGCTGTGATAGCGCTAGCGTGTTTTTCTCTTACTTCTGGGGAAGTGGATGGCTACACCTTTAGCTGTAGCTCGGTGATTTGAAGATTCACCTCCAGCTGAACCTTTGTCGTTTCTTCCCTGGCCTCATGGACTCTTGCTGCTAGCCTGTGGATCCACACCTTTGCTGGTAGATCTTTTGGGATGGCTAGCTCCGGGACGCTTCAGTAAGTGTCACCTATCACCTGTACCAGCTATTGATTTTGCAACACCAATATGTCGCATTGCAAGCTGAGTTGTTCCATATTTATCTTCTACTCGCTAAGGACTTGGAGTGCGCGAATCTCCCTAGCGCGCAACTATACCATTATCCCATATTGTAATAGATATAATGTCTCACGTGAAAGGGCAAATAGATTAACACCGAGACCTTTCATCGTGCTAACTGAAAGCCTGTCGTCCTCATTTGATGACACTAGAGCCCCTTCTGACAACACTATTGTGTTCGTCATCTACGCACGCAACATCTACTATGCTGCCATGGATACGACTATGAGGTTGGTTGAAAGGGTACCAACCTAAGGGGGGCGCACCTGTAATTCCTGCAACTGCACTCTGAAGGCCCCCAACACAATCTGGTTCTCCTGCATGAAATCTTGGAGAGCCTCATTTGTGACATCGCACACCGTCTCACCGATGTCATGTAGATCACCCTCGGTTAGGGTGATCGGGCCAATGGATAATTTCGAAGCCTTGAATTTCTTCCTCGATCTTGCTCACGCTGCTGGGTGTTGGCGCTTCAACTGTGTGGATGCGTTTGTGGGTCCGCACCTCCTTATTCTGTTTCTACTTCCTCTGCTGCTTACCCTTGCGAAGGCATTGCTTAGTTCTCGCCCGCCTTCACGGCTGCTTCCTATGCTACTGCTGGTGCTGCGGCCTTTTCTTGCTCAACTGCCTTCTGTGCTACTTCCCGCGTTTCCTACACCTCGACTGCTGTTGTTTCCTTCCGCTTTTTTTCTGCCAAATGTGCGATGCGTAGCTTGGCATCATCTTTCTTCTTCTGCACTGCCAACCTCTCGAGTTATGCAATGTCTGGGGCGCACCATTCCGGAGGCCATGCCTCTAAGACATTGAAAATGGCGTCGTCAGTGGCTACAAAGGGTAGCTTTGTCCACTGCATTGTTAGATCCTTGCGTGCCTCAATATATATGTTGTGCACGTCTGCCTTAAATTCTGCAAAACTATGCAGACTGTTGTACATCGTGGGCGATAAGCACAGTTTACGGTTGATCCACATTCAGATGTTCATCTCCATGAGCACCCTGAAGATCTTGCTATCGTGTAGCCTTGTAGCATCCTTCGTGGCCCAGAGCAAAGCGTAATTCACAACCTTTGGTAATTCTCTGTCAATTATGGGGAATTGACTGTCCTTCGACAATTCCTCTACTATGAGCACTATGGACAACAACAACCATGCATAGTGGAAGGTTTTACCTTGTTCCTGGGCTTTGTGACAATTCTCTAAGAATTATGTGCAGAGGAATTTGGACCAGTTAAACTAGACCCCCTCCACGCACTGCTCCATCAATGCGACCACCAGTGTAGGTACTTCATCGACGCGACACTTGCGCATAACTTTGCCTGTGAGGATTTGGGTTGCTACACGGATGGCTTTGTCCTTGATGTTGGAGATGGTGTAGCTCCTCTTCTTTTTTTCTAGCTTGTACTTCATCTTCATGGCCTTCGTGATGGCCAAATCACTGCCCTTTCCTTCCGATATGGTCACGGGGTCCTTTCCTTTGTATGGAAGCTGGGAAATGCGATGAATTAGGTTTACCGTGATGGGGATGGGCTCCTCCAGCCATATATACCCATCATGCACCAGGCAGAGAAGTTTCCTGATGATGAAAATGGTTATTGGGGAGTGATGGAAATGTGACACCCATAGTAGTTTCAGCAGCCCGACCTTTTCCACACTCCACAACCACTTCCGCGGCTTTAATGTTGTCACAACCCATGCGGTGTTTCGCTTCATGAGATTTTTGGTCTCAAGGTGAGGGAACTTCTCGCAGTCAGCAAGGTCGCAATCTTCAAATTTCATGGTTGGCACATGGCCTAGGTGCGTGCCTTCAAATATAATGCCATATGGGAGGAGCGGGATCTGGAGCGAACTCTTGGTCTTGTCCAGGTCCTTGGGCACTTTGGCCTTCCCTTTTTGCGGAGGGACATAGGCGGGTAGTTTTCTCACAGAGTGCATTGGTTGAGTATCTACCTCCATGGCTTCATCTTTTTCTTCTGTGATGAGAAGATCTTGTAAATATTCTTCTTCTTTGTCTATTTCTATAGTGATATCTTTCCCTTTCTCCTTCATTGACAGTTTGCTGCGTAGCGGGTTCAGTAGGGACACGCTACGAGAGCCATTGCTTGTTTATCCTTCTTGGGTCTTGGCATGCGTGGCGATTTCAAGATTTCTGCCACAACCCTGATACCTTCTAGAACATCCCCCACAGTTAGGGCCTGTGTGGCCTCACCGGTGGTCGCCTCTTCTATCCCCATACCATCCTTAGTTGCTGTCATTGTAACTATGCAACAATCTATCACTTGCGAATTCAGGGGCTTAATCAACGCTCAGCTCACAATACTCAGGGCTCTGTTCAATCGTTCAATTCACAAATGACCAAGTGTTGTTTGCTGGGTAGCCCTTTGTATTTTATAGTTCTTTTTGAATTCAAATTCGACCTTTCCCCCAAATCTGGTTCATTAATGCTCCCTTGGCAACAAATTTTCCCAAATATTGCCCATAAATCGCGTCTTAAATGCCTACCGCCTGCTCCATTTGGCCTCAAGTTGAGCATCCAATCGTTAATAGTGACTTCAATGGTCACTTCTTGGCCAACCCGCACAGAAGTGTAGCCCCCTGTGCGCAGTCGTGGACCTTTTGACTCTCTGCTTCTATGTGTATCTCCAACATCGCGCAGCTCCTGGGCAGAATATTTTATAGTCCCATGCTCCCTTCCAACTGCCTAGAGTGCTAAGGCTATCCTTCCCTTGGCTAGTTAGGTTGTTGCACGACCCATGTAGGGTTCCATCCTGTCCTCTGTCATGGTTCTTGGAGAATCCCTACCTTGTATTGTTACGGTTGGCATCACACACTTCACCATTTGCAATGCGCTACCTTGATCACTATGCTTAGCAATATGTAGTCCAAGCCAATGCATCAGACTGATCAATTCGCGGCAATAGGCCATAACTATGTTATTGTGATTGCGCGTCTCCTGTGACTCTTACCATTCTGGCCTTTTTGCTAAGAAAATATTTCTTTATCTTGTCCTCCAATTTCTTGACTTCCGCGTCCACCAACGTGCTTTTCTTTCTTAATCTTACCCTGTCTTCTTCAATTTACTGGAGTCTAAGGTTTCCTTGTTGGATTTCTTCCTCGAGTCCCATGCGTTCTATTTCTTGCAGCTGTGTGATCCCTCCTTTCCGAGCTTCGTGAACCATCGTATCTATAGGTGCTATTGTACATAGATTAGGCTTCGCATGCTCCATAGGGATTACAACATCTACATCATACTTCAGCTTTGGAAGTGCCCGCGCAATAAGTGTTTTGCACATGGTCTTATAAGCCCATAGAACCGCTCGTATGTGCAGGTCCCAGTCAGTGCGTTTCGCATGGTGGACTGCGTTCAGTACTTCACACACTTGTTTAAAGGCTTCCACATAGATAATCTTCAGCACACATGGTCTTATCATACTGCTTGGTCGTCATTCGCACCATCGTCTTGCCCACTCCTACTTGTTGGTCGTGTTTCCTATTGCGAGGATGGTGTGCGTTTGTGTAGGTTGCACACCATATGCCTGTACCCATCTGGAGAGGTGGGTGCACAAGCTATTTTCTCCATCATACCCAGCTTTCATCTACATTTGAGGCTTTCCAAACTGCATGAGCATCATCCTTCTGCATTCGCACCATTCCTCAAAACTTCTTTAATGCGTAGCCCACCATTTTGCATGCGTAGCGCAAAGTGGCCATTTCAGAGCATCGAAACACTTTGTTCTGTTACTTCTCTTTCAAATGTGTTTAGGAAATCATCCACCTCGGTCAATCCATCATACATAGGCATATCTCTTACTCTATTGTCGCGCAGCTCAATGACCTTGTCGTCATGTTGCAATTGAGCATGGTTACCTCGTGTAGCTGGTTCTTCCATCATTCTGTCTCCTTGTCTGAATCTAAGGTACAGGAGCTTTCACGCTCCCACGAGAGTCTATAGTCCGCTGTTGGATTTACCTAGTCCTACTCCCATGCGGTTATCTTGTAGATACAATCTAGATTGTCATCGCCCTCGTAGTCACACACTGGATCTGTGTAGCACGATCCTTCTGCAGGTTCTAAAGGTACCACTACATGTAGTGAATTTTTCTCGAAACTCATCTTGCACTTCTTTAGATTTATCACTCCATTCATACCAGTGGCCCAATTTATTCCTAGTATCATGGGATAGGTATTGTTGTCATCAAAAATCTCTATCACTTTGAAATCTACAAGCGCTCGCACCTTCGATATCCACCATTATTCCCTACAATCTTCCCATAGGTAGGATCTTTTGTTGGTTCACCATTCGCAATTGAATAGGAGACCATTGCAACGTAGGCCTGCCCATGCGCTCCCATGTCTTCTTTGGCAGGACGTTCACGTTCGATCCTAGATCCAAAATCACTTGATCCATTTCATATACCCTGATCTGCGCAGTGAATCTCATCTCTCTTCCTGTTCGCGTTGTGTGCTTCTCGAGCTTCCAGACTACGCGCGGTTTCCCTAGCGTGGTCCCAGCACATCTAATTATGAGTTCTTGCAAACCCTTCACAACCTTGTTGTCACGCAACAACTTCATGCATGTCTCCAAAAAGGTAGTGAGCATTGATGGGTTCATTTCCGGTTCTAGTTTGTCTTTACTGCTTGAAGTGGAGGCCTTCGTGAAGCTCTTATTAGCTTCCATGAATGTCTCCTTCGTGCACTCCAAATCAAATTCTGGTTCCTTTGTTGGAGCCTTGCGAACCTAGGCACTCTCTTCGTGCTGCTTTCCTTTGTCATCTCCTGTCGTAATACCAATTCAGAGCATGATATTTACATTTGGGTCTTCCTTGCGTAGCTCAAACTTCATCATTTGTAGGTTCTAAGTCGGGGGAGGCTGGAGTGCTCCTTTATTGTGCAACCTTGCTATCAGTGTGGGACAGTACTCCATCTCATGATCAAACTGGGTACAATATAAACATGATGGTCTTGTTGGATTTATACAATTGCGGGCATAATGCCCTGACCCTCTGTAATTGTAATAGCTTAGCTGTCCATGACCTCTTCTTGGTCCCATTCCACCTCGACCTCATCCGTGCCCCTGAAATATAGTGCGCGCCATCCTTGCATTTTGATCGAGGGCCTGTGTTTCGGTCTGAACTATGTAGGTAGGAGTCTGATCCATCATTAGTTCATAACTTCTACAGGTGCACTCATCGTGGCCTACTGACCTACAGAAATTACAGAACGACTGCTGGGAAGTCTGTGTATACTTCTGTAATAGATGGCAATTATCTGTAGCATGCTTTCCTCCTATCTGACAAATCGTGCACCATAAGGTAGGCTCCGCGCTCGATCCTGCTTCTCAATGGCATTGGGCCTCCTCCCGCTAGGTAGTTCACGAATACTAGACAATGGTCCTTGTCATGTCCTTGGCCTTTGCACCTTTCGCACCATACCTCCTCGTGTGCTTCTGGGCGAGCTGTCCTATCTTGTTTCAAACTCTGCATCTCAAGGCACATGTTTTTCAACTGCGTGTGGATCTGTTGGACTCCCAGGTTAGGATATTGTATTGAGGTCTCATGCAGTCTCATTGAGATCTCCAAGGCCTCGGCTTGAATGGATACCTTCTGCTATGACAACAGGTTCCTTAGATGCGGCGTTAGAAATGCTACAAACCATGCGCGGTGTTGCCAATCCGTCAAGGTCATATTGGCTTCACGAATGATACACTTTAGTCTTTGATCTAGCTCCCAAGGGGTCTCACTTGGAAGTGTCACGATTTCCTTAAATCCAATTATCAACCGCGTCTTTGAGTTTGGCCTGCTAAATTCCTTGTTTAGCATAACTTGGATATCCATGGTCCTTGTGTTTGGATTTTCATTGGAATTCTTAATGTACCACGTCTATGCATGATCCTGCAAGGTGCTGACCAATGTTTCTTTCTTTATATTGTCATCTGTGACTCCCTACGCTTCCCATATAGCCTTTACCACAAAGCAAAACTGGTCCGGATCTTCGTTCCCTACTCCTTTGAACACCGAAAACTTTATCGTGCTTTCCATATTAAACTATGGTGGTGGTGGAGGTGGTGTGGGTGAAGATGGTGAAACTGGTGGTGGTGTAGGTGGGGGTGGTATGCGCGGAATTCACTGCTTTATAAATTTGATCACACTTCTTGGTGAGAACTTCGCGAGTTCTTCCTCGCTTTCTCGCGGAGGTGAAATCAAAGGGTTAGTTTCTAGTTCTGCGCTACCTTCATTTCTGTAGATCCTCCCACTCCACGTAGCTCTAAACATCAATTTATTCGCATAAACCACTTTTCACACAGTAGCATTTTAATCCAAGTGTTCAAAGATTTAACGTACTTATTTTTTGGTCCTTTGAAGAAGCGTCGTTCTACCTCGCTATAGCTGGCTGAAGTATCTACCGTGAACTTGGTGATTAACCCTCCTATAATTCAATCGAGCTAATGGTCCACAACGCACGTGATCTTATCTTCTTATGCTTCCAATCTACGCACCAACTCTGGAGTCCACACAATAGGTTTATCAAGCCTACACCTTCCTTGACTGTCTACTAGCTTCACGATCCACTCATACAACTCAGAGGGGAAAGATGCAAAGAAAATTTCATGGATTTCCATATATAAGTAGCAATCTAACCAATCTTCCTTTGATAACCATGGGTTCTTGTTTTCTTGCGTCATGAATTCGTGAATCTTTCTATCCAAACACTCTTCAATTCCTTTATTTGTTAGATTCTAGTGATACGACATCAGACATCTCTTATTCAGATCCCGGTCCCAGTAACGAAACCATTTTTTGGCTTATAGGGGCCTTACCTAGGTTCAGAGTTAAGTTAGCCAAAAAAATCCTAGTACTACTGGCCCTTTTGGCAATAGTCCGCAGAGCGTGGACTGAGATCTCAACCGAAGTAGTATGGGAGGGTGCTAGAACCAGGTTTCCACACCCTGGAGATGTCTGATGAGTTCAAGTGGTTCATGATTTAACCCTACGCGCAGGTTTCTTCGTGCACTTTCCTGCACTTCGCAACCCGATATGATCCCTTCACGTAGCCCTACCCAGGGGCTGAGCATCACACTCTGTGTTATTCCCCAAGATCTTATTAGTATTCCACTGTTAGTCGATTATTTTAGCCTACATGCGTGCTTTAACCATTCATACTGGTGCACGCAGTAAATAAACAATATATTTGCAAATTATATCAAACATGCATTAACCTAAGAACAGATACACAAAATTATGTTAAAAATTCTCTTTATTAATTCCTTCTTTGGTTATAGACTTGACTCTGTCCTGCACACTTAGTTGCAGGTGTCCATGCACTCAGCTGTGAACAACTAGGCCTCTGAGCACTCAGCTGCAGAGCCTTCTCCTACTCTACGACTCAAAGACACACTTTACACTTGTATTTCAATCCCTTAGACTTTTTATTCTTCTCTCTACCCTTATCTATCTAGAGCCTTGCTTTATTTATACAATCCCATGGTCCACGAACCATGGGTAGGCCGAAATTACATCACAAAACTAGGGTAGAAAACCCTGTGACTCTATCATACTTTTTCTCTCTACGCTTGCAATTCGCGGAGCTTTACAATAAGATTGGGTCAAAACTTGGGCTTTGAGCCCCAAAACATGCCTTGGGGGGGATTCCATGCCCAACACATTACTTTGATTTTGGGTCAATGATACCAATTCATTAAGTGTCGCTGATATTAAGAGAAGTCATCCTTTACAGTACCATAAACCTTCATTTTCATGAACACTATTCCTGAACCTTGTGTCGTCAGTCAAATTCCATCTCTAAAATCACTACACTCGTTTCGTGTCATTGATGTGGGATACATCAAGGCCCTCTTGAAACAAGTTGCTTCTTGTCGACATCAACACATTATCCAAGAAGTTGACATAGAAACACCCTTCCAGTACCTTGAGGCTTGCATGCATCAATGGCAGGTTTCTCGCTTCTGGGGATAGGCATACATCAATGGCCTTCGACTGGAGGACTTTGTATGGTGTTCAACATCAAATCATCCATTCACACCATGCAGAATGTACTGCAGTACCTTGAGGATCATTATCATGATTGGTGATTTCTCTCGCATCTGTTAACAACTTAAATCATTGGCTGGTAATCAGATGGTGTCTTCCCATGTTCGAATTCAGATCACATATTCACATGGTTATACTCGTACTTGAGCGAATGATTGAATGAGACAGAATACCCCATATCTAGTTTCATCCATTCGGGCTATGATTTCAGGAGTACTAAATCATATGTATAATGGCTTTACATATCAATCATATGTATAATGGCTTTACATATCAATGACCATCATATGTATGATGGTCATTCCAATCATGGGTCTATATATGTAGACAACTATTTATGTACATGTAATGACAGTTTATAAGCTAATGGGTATGCCTTCCCTCAACAATTTATGTAAAATAAAAAATCATGATATATGTATTGTAATTGATGCAGGTCACCTTCCACTTTGATACCTCCTCATCACATTGTAAATCATTTCATTCGACATTGGCATTTTTTTGACTTCATGCTTTAGGGGGAAACTGTTACAGATCCATTTCAGCACATCGAATCCCAACATCTAGATCAGCATTTTAGGGCTCATCAACCCTAATTTCAGTTGCTTCATGCCCTAAACAAGTCACCTCTTTGAATGCCTCCTTCCCAGACAGTTTCATGACTTGAAGACATCCAGAAATAGCCTCTAGAGGGACCAGCGTAGGCAAGCCCTTATGAAGGTTCACTGTAGAGCAGTTGAGTCCACTGCCAGGGTGCTTCGCAGAGCACTTAGGCTTCCTTTCACTTGCGCTGGCTGAGAATGAGAGAAATTTACATAGGGTTTGGGGAATATTCTTATCTTTTGGAGTCATCTTGAAGGTTCCCTCACTTATCAACTCCTATGAGCTCAAAAATGGATGAGGAATGAGTTAAGGTGCATCCTATCCTCTCATCCCTTCCTCCATGGAACTAATTCTATGTATGGAAGGCCATTCAATGACATCATTTATGACAAAACCTCCTTCATATTCCTATAAATTGACCACTCATCTAAGTGATCAGGTGCTGGATTATGTTGAATTGTAAGGAGATAATGCTGCTATGAGATTTGGCTTTGAAGCAAGTATTGTAATGGCATGAGTTTGTCATGCTTTTGATGAGATGTGGATGTGATCCAAGCTGGAGGAATGGCTTTGAATCAGACACCAATGGTTATAATTCCTTATTCTATCTAATAAAGTGTTTGAACCTTTCTCCCATATGTTTGTATTGTTTCATCATGCTATATGTGTGAATTGTATCTGATTCCTTTCACTTATATTCAATAGATCATGTGCTTTGATTGGTTCTTTGTTTTCCTTTGTGTTTACAGGGTACTTCTCAAGCATATTAAGTATGGGAAGGATAGCTAGGATCGATAAAAGGGAGACAAGAGGAAAGCAGAACTACAAGTATGTCTTCTTATCTTCTCATCTTATCTATTTCTTATAAGAAAAGTCTAAAACACTTTAAACTGTTGTTCTAGACACAACTACTTATCTAGGGAATTAGTATTTATTTGTAGATAACAAATTCTCCAAAAAAAAGGGGTGTTTGATGAATTGAGGGTTTAGGAGCAACGTACACTGCTAATAATTAGTGAAGTCAAGACAAACAATCAAAATATTTTCAAGGAAAAGGCACAAACGCTTAAAGAAAAAGAGGAGATAGTAACACAGAGCCAACAGTTGGAAGAAACCATTGCATAGGTCTGCAGTGAGCTTCCAGAGCTCAAGATCTCGATAGAAGCAGCCTCGGTGGAAAATATTCAAAAACGAGCCACTGTAGTGAAGGAGTCTAAGGATGAAATTGCCATAGTCCAATTTGAGTTGAAATTGCATATTTCAAAGTTACAACTTAAATTGCAGCCCACGACTCCTCCAGAAGTTCAAGAGTAGCGTGACGTTGTTATCAAAGAAGGCATGGAAACATTGGAAGATGCAGTCAAGGGTTGGACTAAGATGTTTGAGCAGGCAATGGAATTATGGGCCTTGCTGTAGGAAGATCCCACTTTGTAAAATATTTCTGTAGACATCAAGGAGAAGCAAAGGCAATTCGACGAAATCAGGTCAACATCGTGGACATTAGCATCAATGCAAAGGTTTGCTAGACTACAGGAAGGCAAGTTAATTCTGAGTGAGATCGATGAGCTGCGCCATAAGGAGATGATCATCTCTTCGAGGATGTGGCCATGGAAAGATAAGGCCAGCTAGTTGACTCTGTCAGTATAGAGTAAGCTCAAAGGGATGTAGCAAACTCAAAGGACCATGGGCCTTGCAGTTGAAGGCCCAACTACTGAAAAGTTGGTCGAAGAAGTGAAATAAGCTGATACACAGGGAACAACAGACCTGTAGGTTTTAAAGTTGGAGTTTAGCGAGTTGCAGGCGAAGATCGAGGCGCTAGCAGAGTGACTCGAGGATGAGTCATGAAATTGTGTTGGGGGCCTATTGGGACAGGGTTCCCTAGGGTAAAATTTTGTATTTAATTTTTTATACTTGAAAAGTCTCCACATTTTGAGGGAGCGAAGCATGAAGGTCTTAGGAGTAAAAAGGGGCTTTAGTCCCTTACTTTGTTAGAAGATAGGGAGTTTGTGACTTGCCATGGTCCGTGGACCTTGCTATTGTAAAAGAGAAGGCTATATATCGAGGAGTCATAACGATTCTAGAAAGTAACTGGAATAGAAGATCATTGGATGGGCAAGTAAGATAAGGCAGGAAAGTCTATTTCCTATACTTAGGCAAAGGGGAAGTCTTCGACTTCTGAGTGCGCGAAGACCATGGTAAGTCCGTAGGCTAAGTGCATGGGCCCCTGTAGCTGAGTGCGCATGGAAAAAGAGTCTGTAACAAAAAATAATACATCTAATAAAGACTATTTTGAGCCATACTTGTGTATCTGTACATCTTTATTTACTTATGAAATTTGTACATCTTTATTTACTTATGAATTTTCTATATATTCGATCTGTTATTCTGAATTTATATGAAGAAATTCTTAATTGATGCACAAAATTAGCATATCTACTTATTTACTTAATGTTATGAACGTTTAAAGAATTTCATGAAGATTTAGATTTGGTTTCTTCACGTTACTATAATTATTTGTATTGTAGAGGTTAGGGTTTGCAAAGATTGAAATAAGCCCTAGAAACCGCAACAACCCATCACACTGACCTCTGGATGCAAAAGCCTGGTTTTGTCACCCCTCAATACTTCTTCGGGTGAGACTAAAGCCTAAGCTTTGTGGGTTGCTACCAAAATGGCCAATAGTTTAGGGTTTTGTTGGTTGGCGCAACTAACTCCAAACCTCGGTTAGGACCCCTTAAGCCAACAAACATTCCTTAGTAGATCTTAGGTTGAGACTAGTGGCAAGAGTTCCTAAGTCTACTAGTCAAGGAAACCCCTTTGATGGGAATCTTAGTCCTTTTCCTCCTTTTGGGAATATTGGTGATCCTTATATGGAAACATTGTACCTTCCTGGATTTACTATTGGTTTTCCAGTTTGGTTGTTTTCGACCCCTGTGGTTTCGAATGTCCAAACTGCTCTCAACCAATTTCTCCTCCACCTGAACAATATCAACCTCAAGTTGATCCTAAAGTTGAATCTTTACCTTCTTCATCTGTTGTTTCTTCATCCCTTTCTTCCTCCTCGCCTGGTAAAAGTATTTATTCTAGTAACCAGGAAGCTAAGAAGAAGAAGAAAGGGAAGAAGAAGAAGATGAAACAAAATAAGAAAGGAGGAAACCAAGAAAATATTATTATGGATGAAACTAGTATGGAGGAACCTTCCAATAAACCCCGCAAAGTTAAATTCCCTTGCAAGTTATGTAAGGGTGACCACCTTCTTAGAGATTTTCTTGGTATTCCCCAGGTATTAGAAGTGTGATCCATAGGATCACACCAGCCTTGGTCATCAGCCTCTGGAGATCATGCTGCTGATAAACCATCACCTAGTGATAGTAAGGTCCATGGGAAAAAGGGTAAAGTTAAGCTTCCATGTAGGTTAAGTGAAATGAGTCATCCTATTCACCTTTGTCCTTATATGAATGAAGCCTCAAAAGTGTTGGAAAACCTTACAACTTCTTAGCCTCAACTCCCAGCTAGTTACCATAAGCTTTTTTCCAATCCTCATCTAGTTGATGAAGTGATTGATATAATCAATCCCACTCTCTTTGAATGTGAATACCATGAGTCTATTCCCAACCAACCATTGGTTGAGAAAATGGTTGAATTGATTCCACCTTCAGTCGATCGTACCTTTCCTGTAGAGAGTGAACTTCATACCACTCAGGTTCTTCTCATTTCTTCAAGTTATAATGAATTGAGAGACAATCCTGTTGTCCACACAACACTAGAGAGAATTTATCCTATTCCCATAGAACAAGGGGGTAGTTATCCCATTCTCATGGAAGCCCCTCCAAGTAGTATGGTCACTTCCTTTGATTGGAGTCAACTGGTAGGATATTGTATTTCTCCTTACGTGCCCTTCCAGATCATAATACATGCTTATAATATGCCCCTAAATGGAACAATCATATATGAAGGTGCATCTGTTAGTATTCTATCCTTAAATGCTTGGAAATGTTTCAGTTCTCTGCAACTTGTGCCTATTACCTAGAATTTGTTGGATTTTAACATAAGAACTAGTCAACCATTAGGGATCCTTCCTCAGTTTCCTATTACTTTGGGAGGAAATCCTATATATATTTCATTGTGATGGTAGTCCAAGGCCTTTTGGATTTTAATTTACTCCTTGGGAGTGACGATGTTTATGTTATGGGAGCTCTTGTACCTTCACTCTTTAGTGTGATGTGTTTCCTACATGAAGGAAGCATCATGGTCATTGACCAACTTTTGTTCGTTGGTCCTAATTTGACTGAAAATCAAACAAATTCCCTAAATGGTTCTTATATAAAAGTGGTATCTCCCCTCCCACAGGTTAATTATGTGGAAACATGTCCCATGCCCATACTTATTTATGAATATGAGCCTTTCATTGTTTTCTCAACTTTGTTCGAACAAGATCTGATATGCGATATGGTGAATCATTTACTGGGGGCATTGGACCCTGATCTTTCCATTGGATCCTATGATATGTATCCCTTCCAGATCATTGTTCTCCCATATAATGTGAACCTCTTGGAGGCCATGGCCTTATGCAGGTCATGATCAAGGTCCCATGATCAAATTTCTTTTCTTGTATCAAGCTCATTAAAAATGAAACAAGGTCATGGGAATATTTCTTTTCCTGTGTCAAGCTCATTAAAAAATGAAACAGATTCCCTTCCAATTCGAGTTGTTGATTAGATCTAATAAATTCCCACTTGAGTCTTTCACTTGATCTTATAAATGAACCTTCATTCCATCCACAAGTTAGTAACCAATAGTCTACTTAGGTGAATGAAATGAAGCTTGGGGGACACATAGGGGCTTCACTGGGGGAGCAATACCATACTACATGGGTTCATATTGGGGGATATATATTGAGGAAAAAATGACACAATATATTGAGCACATAATAAGGGGTAAATGGTTTTAATATTGGCAGGTATAAAAAATGGAGCTCATAGTCAATGGAAAATTATAAAGGGGTATAAAAAATGATAATGAAGAAATGGAAACCTACAATATCTAGTGAAAGTAGGGGTTTTTTAAATTGGGAAGGTGTATTGGGTTCCTATTAGCAGGGGGTTAAATAATGTGATTTTTGGAGTTATTTTCTAATATGTAGTCAAATTAAGAGTATTTTTTAGTATGCCACGAATGCACGTGCTATGTTAGAGGATCATTGACTGAAGCCCCCATGGGGGGCATGTACCTCGAATTTATTCATTATGCTGGGGTCATGAAAGCTTATTCCACGCATAGTTTTTCTCTGTTTCAAGCTTATGTATAAATGAAACCAATTTCAAGCATAGTTTCCCATGTTTCAAGCTTGTCTAAAAAAAATTAAAACATTATCATCCTATTCTTGTGATTTCAATTTTCATCATCCTATTTTTGCCAGATGAGCTTTGGTTTCTCATTCCATTGTCACCATATGCTTGGCCAGTCATATGCTTTCACTTGGTTGTTTTACCCTTTCTTGAGGAACTGCTGCGATGAGTGGTATTATTAGCCTGCCTCTTGATCTCTATGTGTTTTGAGCAGTTCCATTATGACCAGAACCAGTTGCTATCCTTTATACCACTTGTTCCTCGAGGAGGAGTCCTCTTTTATCTCTTTCTAGACTCCCAAAATATGAAAAGATTGTCGAGCACTTGTGTTTTAAAACTAATTAAAGTAAATGAAAATACATCTACTCAGTATAAGTTTAACCCTTTTTTGGAATAAGATAAAATATTTACGAAAAAGGAATACCTTAGTGGAACATGGCTAGGAGTCTCTCTTGGGAATTTTTTTCTGCCTTTTCGGACTCAAGGGACTATCTACGAAAATGAAACTTTGGATTTTTCTTTTTCGCTTCTTTTTAAAACTCTCTAAACATGAAAAAGATGTTTACTTTTACCTTCCCTAGACACGTTAAAACATCAAACAATGATGGACTTTCCAAGCATGATGGGACCAAACCACTCCTTCTTAAGGGTTCGTTAAACATACTTAGAGGGATTCATTTGAAGGATTAACTTAAAGATTAAGCATATGTTATCCTCCTCAAGCTTGTTAAAAAATAAATAGGTTCTATCCAACAATGGTTGGGGAAATTGGGAAAATAGGGAACTCCACTTGTTAATGGAAATGAGTCTCTTTTGAAGATGAAACTCTTCCACTTCATCTCCATGGCCGTGGGTTGTGTAATATGCTTGTATTTTGGTTCATCACACCATTTTGAAGCCTTCATTTTTTATTTTGGGTCAATTATGGAAACTCCATTCAATGTCACTGATGTGTTCAAGAGAAGTCATTCAGTAAATATATGCTACAATACTCTTAAGCCTTCATTCCATGTCTTTTGTTCTTGATCCAGTTCCATGTCAGCTTCATTCTGTGTCAAATCATGATACCCGTTTCATGTTGTTGATGGGGGAGACATCAAGGCTCTCCTTCGATGGGTCACTTCTTGTGGAAATTAACTCATTATCTAGGAAGTTCACTTAGAAACAACCTTTTGGTACCTTGGTGCTTACATACATCAATGGAAATTTTCCTCGCTCTCGGCGATATGTTTACATCATTTTCCTTCAATTGAAAGATTCTTTGTGGTGTTTGAAATCAACTCATTCATTCACACCATATGGATTGTATTGCAATACCTTGAGAGTCATTAACATCATCAGTTGTTTCTCTCGCGTCTTTTAACAGATTACATCATTGGTGGTAATCAGATGGTGTTTACCATGTTTGAATCCAACTCATTGATTCACATGGTTAGACTCGTACATTGGATGATCATGTGAATGATATAGAATACCATAGATCTAGTTTCATACATTCGTATTGCGATTCAAGGATTAACACAAGATCACAATGTATGATGGCTATGGTCATATAGACAATCATCTAGTTATGGGTCCACCATTTATCATCAATGGACATGTCTTTTGATCATTATACATGTAATATTAGCTTATGTGATGAGTATGGGTATGCCTACCTAAAAAATGATGTCATGATGTAAATGTGTTGTAACAGAAGATGATCTCACTGGTTGTTCTTGATCCTAACTTGTCACAAAGTAAAATATTTTAGTCATCAGTTGTCAAATCTGACTTTGCGCTTTAGGGGGCAATCTGTTATAGGCCAATTTATCACATATGGTCAATAGGCCTACAAACTAGATCAATCAACATCCTTTTACCCTTGTCATTGTCCTTTCACAAATCCCCATGCATGAATCTTCCTATTCCCTAAGTTTGTACTTGAAACTGCTTCATTTAAGTGATTTTAAGGCCCAATGCACCCTGTTGCCTTAAGAGACCGCGTTCACTAGTAGGTTGACCCTCTTTGGTCTGTGTTGATCACCAACAGGTTGTCTTGTGCTAGGATGTGTTGATTCTAGAAATTTGGAAACAAAAAGAATCCTCAATCTTCCTCTTTGAGAAGCTTCCAAGAATTGTTACCATGGAAAATTTTAGGGGCGAATTTTCGCCCTTGGGTGGAATTAAGGGGCTTTAAATTTTTATTGGGCGAATATTTTGTATCATAGTATATTGTTACAAATTGCCTCAAATTTATTCTATAAAATAATTAGGTATGGAGGTTATCCCATGTTATTTTAAGGGAGAGGGTAAAAAAAGTAAATTTAGCCTTCAAATAAGGAGTTACAACCTTCCATTTGCCCTAATCTTCAAGAATGTTATTTATGATAGTTATTTCATGCTCCCCATTTGGTGTAAAAAATGTTTTTTTTACTTTCATTTTCCCGTATTTCATGGTATTGGTATTAATTTCGAGAAAGTCACAAAATAATAATTCATTTTTATTTAAAAATTCAAGTCTCTTATTTTCATGTCTATTTAAAGATTGAATAGTGCTCTTGCCATCTTCCAAGTTTTCATTTGTTTAATCATATTCATATGAGGGTTGTTCGCAAAGTTGTAGAATTTGAATAGTGGTATAGGGTTGTTCACAAAATACTGAAATTTGAATTAATAAATCAAGAATCAACATACAGTAGTACAGGTAAGTCTGTGTTTTAATGGATTTTTGGTATATGTATAACTAGCATTTGCACCAAATGTTGCAAAAGAAACACCGTAAGGCATAAATTGAGGAACAATCACTACATGGGAATGGGCAAATCTAAATGAGATGCAAATATGTAGCATAAATGAAATTCTAAAGTTGTATAAACAGAAGTTGATTTAGGTTGCCTCACACTATTTTTTATTAATTATTGAATTAATATTGCATATAAATCTCATAAAATTCAATCAACTTATAATTTAAGGCTCTGACCTAAATTTGACTTTGGGTCATTAATAGGGTGATGCTGTCTCTCAACTACTTAACCACTAAACCATAGGCCAACAAAGAAAAGACTGCAAAATGTTACAGGCATTACCATAGTAAACCCAATGACTCTACACACAAGAATTTTTGGGGGAGAGTGTTATTGGAATTAATAAATGGAATAACAGGAGAAGAACCCTTGTCTTGCTTCCAATTCTTGTTTACAAAAGAAAGCTCATTTTGAATGATATATCTTAGGTTTGGATCAAAAGGTAGAGCTGAAGTCTCTGATAAAAAAGAGCGACATTTTTTCTTCACTTCATTAAAGCAACTGTAAGTGGGAGTGGGAATATAATTTTTGTTAGTTTTGAAGGTAGATGGAGCATCAAATTTCAGTAATTTATAAGGGGATGAACTAGCCTCATTGCAGTTGTTGTGGTCTAAAGTGGTTGTTAGCTATTTTTGTGGTTGATGTGAGTAGTTTTGTGAGTGTGGCCTCAATGCAGAGTGTTCTTTGTCTTCTGTGCTTCTATTGCATTGTCTACAAACTCATTTTGGTGAAAATTGGGTTGGCTAGGAATTTAATGCAGGACCTGCTCTACTAATGAGCTACCTGCCCTTTTGATGATGGGCATATTTACCGGTTTGATATCAAGGTGTCAATTGGTACCTCTAGCATTCCATTGGGTTAATGTCAAATGGTGTAGTAGCACATAGGTAACTTTTGCAGTGACATTTTGGGGGAGTAGTTCAAGTTCTGATGATATTCACCTTCTTCTGCTAGCTAAAAACGTGTTTTAGGTATGGTTACTCAAGGTTGAAGTTATGATAATGAGAAAGATCAAGGCCTAGGTTTTGGGCCGAGTTATTTGTATGTTTAATCTGCTACATGTGCCTCTGGTTAGAGTTCCTTCTTGAATACTTACTTGAGTTGGTGGAACTCAGAGCTCATAACACTTTCCAGCTTATTTCAGAATTCATTCCATATTTTCAAGCAGCATTGCCTCAAAGTTTCCATGTCGGCACTGGTTGCCTTTTCTCCAGACCAATCCCGGTTAAATTATGCAAGTACTCTTCTTAATAGCATACACTGTGTTGGGTGCCAAATTATACATTTTTGTTATTAAAATTCAACTCGAGAATATGGTAATATGGTCATATGTTTATTGTGTTCTCTATTTTCCAGTTTTGGTCTGCCAATCATGTACACGAGCTTTTTTTTCTTATCTTCACAAGATAAGATAATGCATTCTATGTACGTTTAGAAACATTTGAAATCTTCTAATAATTGATGGAAACAATAGATGTTACTATGGAAAAATCAGATGAATCCAAATTAATATCACATGGATCTTTTGATGAACTAGTAGTTGTACCTAAGCTAACTGACAACACCTACAAGTCATTACCAACTCCCGTGTTTTATGATGCTAAAAAATAACTTATAGCCTTATCTGTTACAAAAATGGTTCTCCATCAACAAAAGGAGCATTCTACATCTGCAAGTGAATGGATTTATTTGGATTTCCATCACTCACAGGGAGGGGACTGCAACAATCATAGTTGTTTTTCTCTTCAGAAAAATATACAAGATGAAGACAACTGCAAATTGATTAAATTTTAGATCCTTCTTTGAAAGTGACTTCAACTTTTTTGAATATAATGGAGTATTTTGATAAGCACCGGGATAAGCAACCTGAAAATAATGGTCCAAAGCTCTTCGAAAGTGTTGGTATATCAGATATTCCAAGGTTCAAGTTTGACATTGTTCTAGGTGGGGTACCTGACAACATTGACATGAAAACAGAGGGTAATATGCAAAATGCACTTCAGTCAAGAACTAAGAAAGTCTCTTTATTGTTCAACTCTATGTTTGTATCCAGTAATCTGTCATTTTACTTGAATGTGAAAAGAATTTTTGTAAGATGTGGAGATCCTTCAGCAAAAGAAACAAGTAGCATGCAAAATTCTTTGTATAACGATCTCAATGAATTCTCAAATACTATTTCATCCGATTTTTATTGTCAAAAGAACATGATACAACTTCATCATATTGAGATGTCCAAATTTGTCATAGACATTATTGATTGCATTCGAACGGATTCTGAAATGGTTTATGAGTTAGATAATGAGCTAAAAAGAATAGTACATACATTTACAGACTTGCAAAGGCTTTGTATTCCACATGTTAATTAGGTAGATCTAATGAGTTTGATCAAGGACAGGGTTTCCCAAATAGGTTCCTTGAAATATGATACAACTTTGATAGGACTAGGCACTATGCATATATTATAGAAGGCAACTTTTGATGTTTGTTTCTAAGTGTTCAGGTAGCATATCTGTATTTGATAGAGTTGGTTCAAAGCATAGAGTTTTTGGAAGATTCTATAAAACTACCCTATTCTTTGCTTAAATATGCCTTTCTTGACCATCAATAAGCACTTTGGATGTAACAGGACCAAAACAGAGAACTTTTGGAGGAGAGTCTACCATGGACTTCATTTCCATTTTCTTATACATTTGGTTAGATGTACCTAATTTGTTTAATCCATATATAGTTTTTTCTGAGTTCCAATATGATGCTCACTAAAAACAAACAGATAAATCTGATGCAACCTTGCACCAATAAGTAAATGGTGTAATGTTTCAATTTAAAACAACAGCATTGGTCCACAGTAAAAAAGCCTTCAAGAGCCATCCATTTCCTCCAACTGGCTACCTCGAACATCCTATCAAGTGATATGATACAACCTTGGCTTTTACGCCAGTAGGTATAGTGATGTAATCATTCAGTTAAAAAGGATCCACATAGCTCTGGAGCTCTATACTGGCAACATAGTCATGCACTTCATCAAATATATACATCTTAAAAATGGGAAATTTACTCACTAAAGTACAACAATCAAAATCAAACAGAGAATTCAACAAAAACCCTGTCAAACCAGATATAACAATATAGCAACTTATTAGATTTGGATCTGTATAATATAGATTTAAAATACTATACCGTCCAAAAGATTGTTGTGGGCATGTCCTTGAAAGCAACTCTTGCTAAGCCAAAGTCACATATTTTTAGCTTCTAATTAGCATTTTCCAAAACATTCTCCGGTTTCAAATCCCGATGATACACATTTGCTACAAGAACATAAAGTTGACAAATTAGAGAATAGAATTCACATTTCTTCTTCCATACTAAGTTCCCTAAAATGGGAAGGTGCTTCACAGTCACAATAGATTCTTAAAAACGTAGTTAAAACTTAACAGGATTATTTGAACAGGATCGATGTCCTAAACCAGATACCCTTTAGTACACAAACTAGAAAGAAGCAACAACACTTCCTTAACTAATTACATTTAACCAATATTAATTACATCATAATAATACAAAATAAATTAAACTAATAACAAAATTAAACTTAAACTGATACAAAATAAACTAAGCTAATAACAAAATTAAACTGGAAACCTAATTACGCCCCCTTATTTACTTATATCCAAATTACATGATAAAAAATTATAATTTCAATACATTTCGAAAACAAAACTACATTATTTCTTTCGCACAACATTAATGATGCATTCCTTCCTTGGAAATGATTTCAAGTTAATCCGAGATTCAAACAATTAGCAGAAGCCTAACTGAACCTAGTTTTGATACGTAATCAGCGAGAGTTAGGTAAAAACCTGACATAAAACCCAGGAGAGAGTTAGGTAAAAACCTGACATAAAACCAAGGGAGAAGAACATCAGTGACACATTCACATTTATTAAACACTTCTCACTATTTCCGTCTGCAATGTAAATTTCCGTGTTTGGTCTCTGAAATTTATTAAACACTTCTTTTCTGTATGCACTGTCAATTTTCGGGTTTGCAAACAGTTTCTGATAAGATCAAAATAAGTTCGTCATCGGGTAAAGGGCCAATGAAATGAAAATGCAGTAGCCAAACAGATGGGTAGTTGTGAAACTTCTTTTCCGTCTGCACTGTCAATTTTCGGGTTTGCAAACAGTTTCTCATAAGATCAAAATAAGTTCGTCATCAGGTGAAGGGCCAATAAAATGAAAATGCAGCAGCCAAATAGACGGGTATTCGAGAATGCGCGACCCTTCCCATCCCCTAACCTCGTGCAACACAGGACGGACTAGCTAGGGGCTGCGGTGGGTTGAATTAATTTTTATTTATTTAACTAATAATTGTTTTTAATGGATTTTTGGACGGCAGAGAATTGTTGAATCGTCTAACAATAGATCTAACGGTTAAGATTAAGACAGGAAGACATTTAGGGGAGTTCATTTCAGAGGGAAACGCCTTACGGCGTAATGATCACAGAAGTTATACAATTCCTTAATTCTTTGAGCATTGAGAAAAATTTTGGTTTATTATGTTGCCATGATGGGCAAGACAATTTGTGAAGATAAAATTGATCAATTTTCACACTATTGTTTTCACTAGTCAAGTCAAAACAACTTAGAGAACAACTTCAAAGACCTAAACAAAAATCCAACTATATTTTGATATAAAAAAATATAATTTTCTATCATATTTTACAATACAATAATCCAAAACATTTTTATTATGATATTGCCTTAACCATTCTTATCTCATGGTTAGATATGAAAATTTATGTTTACATGATTTTTTAATAGAATAACTATAATTTATATAAAATAAAATAATTTTAAAAATTTAATATTAAAATTAAATTTTTTAATTATATATATATATTATATATATATATATATATATAAATAACTTGTAACATAAAAATATTAAATGTATTTACTTGTAAAAAACAGTTCACAATTCCAATATCACATTTTTTATTTACTATAAACTCAGAAAAGCATTGCATTTTAAGTAAAGTATTAATATACAATAAAGCTGGATTTATATATTAATATGGAACGATTTAATTTGTTATTTTTTAAGAGGGTTGAAAATTCTAACAATAAATATTACTATGAATTAATAGACCATTAATGTAACTTACATAAATCCAAGTACAATTTACAATTTTTAACCCTTATTACAATTTTTTATTTTTTTATGCAAAAGAAATATTAATATGGAGAGGAAAATATGAAATGAACATCATATCTCATTGTACAAATAACTAAACTCTTCTCTTCCATAATTATATTGCTATCTTATTCCAAAGTGTCACACATAAATCCTCCATAATATATTAATACAGTTTTTTTAAGAACCAATGGCATATTAATATTTACTTTTAGAAAAATATTATAAATTTATGATATATTATGTCTTTCATATTTTCCTTAGAATATGTAAACTTTTATTATACTTAAACAAACTCAATATGATAGTGCACTCACATTGATCGTCCACTAATATACAATAAAACTGGATTTATATATTACTATACAACAATTTAGTTTATTATTTTTTAAAATGGTTTATTACCATGAATTAATAGACCGTTAATGTAACTGCAAGTTACCATGAATTAATTGAGGGTCAATGTGAGTGCACTATCATATAGAGCTAGTTTAAGTATAAGAGTTTACATAGTATAAGGAAAATATGAAAGATATAATATATCATAAATGTATAATATTTATCTAAAAGTAAATATTAATATGTATTGGTTTTTAAAAAAAATTGTATTAATATATTGTGGAGACTTTAAAATATATATTAATATATTATGGAGGATTTATGTGTAATATTTTGGAATCAATAACAATATAATAATGGAAGAGAGGAGTTTAGTTATTTGTACAATGGGATACGATGTTGATTTCATATTTTTCTCTCCATTTTAATATTTCTTTTGCTTAAAAAAAAAAGTCTCGCTAATATGACTTTGTAAAATATAAAAAACAAGAGGATTTATGTATAACTTTGAGATCCAATAACAATTTATTGATCCTATCGAGGATTGATTTTGTTCATATCAATGAGATTAGTGCATTTCTTTCTTGACCATTATATCATTAACCAAAAATATTATATCATTGCTTTGTTGATCTAGTGTCAATAACAGAACTTAATCAATGATAAACCTTGGGATGTATTAACTTTTGGAAAATGATAAACCTTGGGATGTATTAACCTTTGGAAATTTAAAGCATCGACCACATAGAGCTAAAATCACAAGCTGGGTTGAAAAATCATGAAATAAACAACAAATTTGCAGGAGTTGAGAGGTTTTGTAGCTAATACCATTAATGTCTAACTTAATGATTTGTATATATACAAGATTATTATGTATTTTTTTAAAATATTAAATTTGAATTTATATTATATTAATTTAAAGAAAATTATATCTGATTTTGATTTTATGGTAAGTTAAAGTTAAAATTTAGTAATTAATAAAAACACTCAATTTGGATTTCTCTAATTCTCCAATATCTCATACAATTTTGATATATATATGTATGGGGTTAGGTTAAGAATTTGTATCATTAGAAATTTAAAAAGTGTTTTTAGATTACCAATTTATTCTAATGTTGTTCTTTTTATGTAATTATTGCTGGTTTCAAACTTATTCATCAAAATATTTATGCAAATAATATTCCAATGTTAATCTCTATTTGGTTTGAGTAATGCACTATATGAATTTAAATTCAGCCTAACAATATAATAATGGAAGAGAGGAGTTTAGTTATTTGTACAATGGGATACGATGTTGATTTCATATTTTTCTCTCCATTTTAATATTTCTTTTGCTTAAAAAAAAGTCTCGTTAATATGACTTTGTAAAATATAAAAAACAGGAGGATTTATGTATAACTTTGAGATCCGATAACAATTTATTGATTCTATTGAGGATTGATTTTGTTTATATAAATGAGATTAGTGCATTGCTTTCTTGACCATTATATCATTAACCAAAAATATTATATCATTGCTTTGTTGATCTAGTGTCAATAACAGAACTTAATCAATGACAAACCTTGGGATGTATTAACCTTTGGAAATTTAAAGCATCCACCACATAGAGCTAAAATCACAAGCTGGGTTGAAAAATTAAAGCATCGACCACATAGAGCTAAAATCACAAGCTGGGTTGAAAAATCATTAAATAAACAACAAATTTGCAGGAGTTGAGAGGTTTTGTAGCTAATACCATTAATGTCTAACTTAATGATTTGTATATATACAAGATTATTATGTATTTTTTTAAAATATTAAATTTGAATTTATATTATATTAATTTAAAGAAAATTATATCTGATTTTGATTTTATGGTAAGTTAAAGTTAAAATTTAGTAATTAATAAAAACACTCAATTTGGATTTCTCTAATTCTCCAATATCTCATACAATTTTGATATATATATATGTATGGGGTTAGGTTAAGAATTTGTATCATTAGAAATTTAAAAAGTGTTTTTAGATTACCAATTTATTCTAATGTTGTTCTTTTATGTAATTATTGCTGGTTTCAAACTTATTCATCAAAATATTTATGCAAATAATATTCCAATGTTAATCTCTCTTTGGTTTGAGTAATGCACTATATGAATTTAAATTCAGCCTAACAATGTAATAATGGAAGAGAGGAGTTTAGTTATTTGTACAATGGGATACGATGTTGATTTCATATTTTTCTCTCCATTTTAATATTTCTTTTGCTTAAAAAAAAGTCTCGTTAATATGACTTTGTAAAATATAAAAAACAAGAGGATTTATGTATAACTTTGAGATCCAATAACAATTTATTGATCCTATTGAGGATTGATTTTGTTTATATCAAAGAGATTAGTGCATTGCTTTCTTGACCATTATATCATTAACCAAAAATATTATATCATTGCTTTGTTGATCTAGTGTCAATAACAGAACTTAATCAATGATAAACCTTGGGATGTATTAACTTTTGGAAAATGATAAACCTTGGGATGTATTAACCTTTGGAAATTTAAAGCATCGACCACATAGAGCTAAAATCACAAGCTGGGTTGAAAAATCATGAAATAAACAACAAATTTGCAGGAGTTGAGAGGTTTTGTAGCTAATACCATTAATGTCTAACTTAATGATTTGTATATATACAAGATTATTATGTATTTTTTTAAAATATTAAATTTGAATTTATATTATATTAATTTAAAGAAAATTATATCTGATTTTGATTTTATGGTAAGTTAAAGTTAAAATTTAGTAATTAATAAAAACACTCAATTTGGATTTCTCTAATTCTCCAATATCTCATACAATTTTGATATATATATATGTATGGGGTTAGGTTAAGAATTTGTATCATTAGAAATTTAAAAAGTGTTTTTAGATTACCAATTTATTCTAATGTTGTTCTTTTATGTAATTATTGCTGGTTTCAAACTTATTCATCAAAATATTTATGCAAATAATATTCCAATGTTAATCTCTATTTGGTTTGAGTAATGCACTATATGAATTTAAATTCAGCCTAACAATATAATAATGGAAGAGAGGAGTTTAGTTATTTGAACAATGGGATACGATGTTGATTTCATATTTTTCTCTCCATTTTAATATTTCTTTTAATATGACTTTGTAAAATATAAAAAACAGGAGGATTTATGTATAACTTTGAGATCCAATAACAATTTATTGATCCTATTGAGGATTGATTTTGTTTATATAAATGAGATTAGTGCATTGCTTTCTTGACCATTATATCATTAACCAAAAATATTATATCATTGCTTTGTTGATCTAGTGTCAATAACAGAACTTAATCAATGATAAACCTTGGGATGTATTAACTTTTGGAAAATGATAAACCTTGGGATGTATTAACCTTTGGAAATTTAAAGCATCGACCACATAGAGCTAAAATCACAAGCTGGGTTGAAAAATCATGAAATAAACAACAAATTTGCAGGAGTTGAGAGGTTTTGTAGCTAATACCATTAATGTCTAACTTAATGATTTGTATATATACAAGATTATTATGTATTTTTTTAAAATATTAAATTTGAATTTATATTATATTAATTTAAAGAAAATTATATCTGATTTTGATTTTATGGTAAGTTAAAGTTAAAATTTAGTAATTAATAAAAACACTCAATTTGGATTTCTCTAATTCTCCAATATCTCATACAATTTTGATATATATATATGTATGGGGTTAGGTTAAGAATTTGTATCATTAGAAATTTAAAAAGTGTTTTTAGATTACCAATTTATTCTAATGTTGTTCTTTTACGTAATTATTGCTGGTTTCAAACTTATTCATCAAAATATTTATGCAAATAATATTCCAATGTTAATCTCTATTTGGTTTGAGTAATGCACTATATGAATTTAAATTCAGCCTAAAGTGGTTGTCGTGACCAGGACAAAATTGTTGATGGCGTTTAGAAACTCTGAAACACTACATACATATATGATCTTGCAATGGAAAACCTTAAAATGCTCAGGTTAACATAGGCCTTTAAATAGGCCTTTAAAGCAAAAGTATCATTCTAGAATCTACACAACGATTACAAAGAACACAGATAACGAGACAAATCACAGTGGAATAAGTCTTGATTTCGGAACCGGACCATAACCCTGTCTTGGCTCGCCAAGAGGTATATAGGGTGTCTAGAATTGCCAAAGTCTGCCGACTTATAGAGATTAAACTTATCCGCAAAAGAAGAGATTGTCGAAACCGTAAGCGAGGGGTTCATGTTTGATCTCCAAAATGGAACAATTAGTTGATGCTTAAAATGCATATTAAATGTCATGATATTAATAAGCGGTGCTTCTTTCACATTCCTTCTCCGGCTTTCACAAAGGGTTTCTTGTTTGTTCCGTTAGTACTTCACGTAGATTACAACCGTGGTTTTTGTTTGTTTTTTATTTTTTATTTTTATTTTATTTTATATTATATTATATTATATTATATAGAGCTAATTTCATGTCCCCAACCAATTCGTAATGTTCCACAACCTGACCACGCAAGACTGATGGAATAATGATTGTTTGTCCAACGGAGATATAAAATGGACAAATAGGGTTGGAGTGAGTAGCGAAAGCGATCTGCAATGTGTTGTTGGCCGAGAAAATGGAATAATGGGTTTAGGGTTTTTCATCAGACGATATTCTTATTTGATTGTCACTTTCTGGAGATTCAAAATGAGCTCTGTCTAACGATCTTTATCCTGCCATAAGTTGTATATAACGATCTAATTTTATTGAACACATCCAACCATTCATGTTCTGTTGAATACGGTGACCATTTAAGAATGATCTTTTAAAGATTATCTATTTCTCTCGTTGTACATCCGTTGCAGGGTGGGAGCACTGATTCCCCGACGCTGGTTGCGGACAACCTTGCAGAATTAGGGGAATTTAGTAACGAATGTGTTTGGAAGAGGCAAATCCATTCAGACGGAGCATGGCCAACGCGCTGGGTGCTTAAGTCTCATTAATGACATCTTCTTGCTTGAACCAAGGGTGGAAAACAATTACAACTGTTAGCTGGATCCAACGATGCAAAACAAAAGAGTAGACGATGGCCGTTAATAGATTCAAAAGAAAAACCTTCGGTGTAACTATAACTTGAAACATCAGTCACCAACGCTTTAACGAGATTTTGGCATACCCATCTAAAGCATTTTATATCACCACTATTTCGTTTGGCAGTTGATGCAAACATTTTAATTTTTAGAGTGCCGATTTAAAACGTTTCATATTTTCACTATCTTATTCCCATTCTAAATTTTTTATGGTTAATGAGAGACCATAATGTCTCTGAGAGGCATTGTTGGAGTATAGTTATAAAATTTATATTAAAAAAGTAAATATTGAATCATAAATTAATGTATTCTACCTATGCGGTTATGCTTATGCGTTGATACAATTCGCACACCTTGCGCTCGAAACGATTGATCTATCTACTTGAAAAATTGTATCAGGTGAAAATTTAAGAAAAGGCAAACATTAATATATTAAGAGGAATCTAATGAATAACCAATCATGGCTTGTTGGGGAGGTTAATTTTTTGTTGCCTAATTGCAGGCTGGAAGAGCGTTATTCATTTAACAAACTCAATAATATTAGACCTATACATTAAAAGCCAAATTCCATGTACAACATTAATATGGAGAGTATAGTGCATTACAGTATAACCTGTTGAGACCATAATGTCTCTGAGAGGCATTGTTGGAGTATAGTTATAAAATTTATATTAAAAAAGTAAATATTGAATCATAAATTAATGTATTCTACCTATGCGGTTATGCTTATGCGTTGATACAATTCGCACACCTTGCGCTCGAAACGATTGATCTATCTACTTGAAAAATTGTATCAGGTGAAAATATAAGAAAAGGAAAACATTAATATATTAAGAGGAATCTAATGAATAACCAATCATGGCTTGTTGGGGAGGTTAATTTTTTGTTGCCTAATTGCAGGCTGGAAGAGCGTTATTCATTTAACAAACTCAATAATATTAGACCTAGACATTACCAGCCAAATTCCATGTACAACATTAATATGGAGAGTACAGTGCATTACAGTATAACCTGTTGAGACCATAATGTCTCTGAGAGGCATTGTTGGAGTATAGTTATAAAATTTATATTAAAAAAGTAAATATTGAATCATAAATTAATGTATTCTACTTATGCGGTTATGCTTATGCGTTGATACAATTCGCACACCTTGCGCTCGAAACGATTGATCTATATACTTGAAAAATTGTATCAGGTGAAAATATAAGAAAAGGAAAACATTAATATATTAAGAGGAATCTAATGAATAACCAATCATGGCTTGTTGGGGAGGTTAATTTTTTGTTGCCTAATTGCAAGCTGGAAGAGTGTTATTCATTTAACAAACTCAATAATATTAGACCTAGACATTACAAGCCAAATTCCATGTACAACATTAATATGGAGAGTACAGTGCATTACAGTATAACCTATTAATTTACCAGACATCATATAGGAATGGCAACGGGGATTTTCTATGGTCTCGACATTTTATTTCAAATGATCCATTCATTTTTTAACGAGGCATTTGTTGCACTGGATTTTGATGTTTAGTTCTAACTACAAATGAATCTCGTGCACCCTCTTGAAATTCAGCACCATAACCAAACTCTTGGAAGCCTCTCCGAGGGAATGCGATGCAGTGCTGTTGACTCTACACGGGTGACAAACATAACCAAATTCGTCATTAGAATGCTGCACTACAAACCTCACAATGCTATTGGCATGAATTTGAGGCATTTCTTGCTGGTTAGTGAAATTAACATAAAGCCGAACAGATATCGTTGTTTGCAAAAACCAAACCCCACAAACCAAAAGGTTCTTACAACGAGAAACTTATTTTCCGTCGGGTTCACAAACAGTTTCGATCAAAATAAGTTCGTCATCGGGTGAAGGGCCAATGAAATGAAAATGCAGCATCCAAACAGACGGGTAGTCGAGAATGCGTGGCCCTTCCCATTCCCTAACCTCATGCAGCACAGGATGGACTGGCTAGGTAGATAGACCGGTTGTGATGGGTTTAATTAATTTTTTTCTATTTAACTAATAATTGTTTTTAATGGATTTTTGGACGGCAGAGAATTGTTGAATCTTCTAACAATAGATCTAACGGTTAAGATTAAGACAGGAAGACATTTAGGGGAGTTCATTTCAGAGGGAAATGCCTTACGGCGTAAAGATGATACAATATAATTACGCCTTAAAGTGATTTTTAGAAAAACTTTCTCCAATGCCACTCGTCGCTTTATGTGTTTTTGACGCTTTATGTGCTTTTGATGGATAAAAATCGCTTTCGTCATTAGATTAAAAATTGTTATTTATTGGCATTATTTAGTTACAATTCTCTATCGAGATTTTCTTACGGCGTCCATAACCCGGTGTTCTTCTAAATCTAGGCAGTGAAGGCAGTGCTTCTGCAAGTTCTTCCAAGCTAGGCCCTGTGTGTTGCTCTGACTGTTTGAGAAAGATGGCCTTCGTGGGAGTATCGCAAGGGCTCTCTTGCAGGGACCCACTCTCCTGCAAGACCCACTCTCTTATGCAGATGTGCGTTTTCCGCCCCAGAAGAAACCTGGAATCTCTGAGGAGTATAATTTAGAGGGAAAAAATGCTTGATAGTTGCATCTGCATTTATTTTAGTGACGAGCATTAATGTTTTCCTGGTAGTTTACCATAATGTCCTCACTAAACATGCAATATTATTATGAATGGAGTCTGGAACATAGTGTTATATTGATGTTGATAGGTTTCTCGTCACATCAGAATTTGCAGATTGATCAATTAAGTAATGAAAAGAATGAATAAATTGAATTTGAATTTCTGCATTTCCAGCGTTAACTAGGCCAAAGGGATTTTTTCCTCCACTCTTTTAAAGAATCTATTGTATGAACAAAATTAAACCGTGGAAATTGTGTGCCATGGCCAATCCAATCCAATCAAAAGGCAAGGAAAGTCCATAGTGCAATCCCATATCTCTATGTCATGTTTGAAAGTCGTATGTTCCATGTTGCATGTTATGCACTAGTAAGACCAATATTAGATACTCTTTAAAAAAATGTTTACGTTGCTTAACATGTGGATACTGGACCTTTTTTTTCTTGGGTAAGAATCTTCTCCTCCACCAAACATTGAGTCTCTTTCAAATGGTCAGTGAACTTTTCGACAATGTTTTTTTGTTATCCTCCTTTGAGATGTGGTATGCTTAAGCCATGCAATGCCCACAAATACTCTGACATTACATGCTTTTGATGCAGACACTAGATTCTCAATCTCTCTCCTTCCATGGAGTTATAGACATTCAAAAAACAAGTCACATTTCCCTGCAAACTGAAGATGCTATGAAAATTGGTAAAATAAAGAAAATGAAACAAAATATCCTCCTTCTATTCAAAATATCCTTGTACAATAAATTGTAATGGGTATAATCAAAGAGATGAGGAAGCACCTTAAAATGGTCACCAAAAAGCACATCGTCAATGAAAAGAACTTCGTTCATATTTCATCCATTTCCATTATCAAGCTTTAACTTTTGGTGGATACTTGTGATCTCAACACCAAACCTAGATACACTTCCATTGAACTTCTACTAGAGCTATCTCTTGTATACTTTTCTTTTGTAAATTTTCCATGTCATGGTTCAATAGTTCAAACAACCATATTTCTCCATTATCTTTGTCTAAGAAACCCCATCACATAACTCCATGAGTGACTCTACCTGTTATTAGGAATTACAAAAATAATATTTGTAGGGATGTCTTTCTGAGCAACAAGTAATGACTGAACTAGTAAGAGCCACTTCCCATGAGGTGTTGAATTTAATTGTTTATTATATTAGTTATGTAGCATGCTCTCACCAAAAAAATATTGACACTACAGCTTTTCCGAAACATCGTAAAGATCACAATAATAACTTGGCAGGAATGCAAAATACGGAAACACCTTGGAATTGAGCTACTTATGTTGAAAGGTAATGTTTGTGAATGGACATTGGTCATTGTGGCATCTTGAATCCTTGAAAACTAAAAAGTATCCAAAATCAATGTTTTGAAGATCCCTTGAATCTGTTGGTCCTTATCCTCTACTATTTTCATCTTTTGTGTAAGACTAAGTGCCCTATTCTTCCATAGTGCCATGATTGTCCTGTCTGACATATAAATCATATTTTATCACAAATGGGCCAAAAATATATTTCAAGTTTTGTTCAAATGTGAAACTAGCTTGTCTCAAATCCATTCACATATGAAGAGGCATTTTGCATTTCAAGTAGCATGAAAAGTCATTGACCAAAACTTCCTTGCTTGGAATTCAAAATAGCTTCTGGAATGTTGAATTTGTCTGAGGTGAGTGTCGAGCAGTCTGCATACAATTATTTCTCATTCTCGTGATGTCCAGACAAATAGAGCAATCCAGTGAGCTATACTATGCCAAGAAAAATACAGACATCTACTTGAGATTTTAATGTCACATGATGAATACATTTTTTCCAACATCATTTTCCATATTTTCTATGTACTGAGTAACCACGTTAGGACCTTTTGTATTTGTCAAAAATATCGTAAGGTATAAATTTCATTAGCAAGCTTTTATGAGTCTTCCCTCAAGTGGAATCCACAAATCAGTCAATTACTTTGAAGTAAATTTCATAAAACTGATCTTGGCATACCCTAGAGATGTAGCCTCCGCAAAAGCCCCTTTAAAGTTGAAAACTTCTATATCCATCATAGATGGAGGCGTTCGTGTAGCATCATGTTCAAATAATTCTACATAATTAACGGGAGAATCAAATTCGACATGGAAAGAATGAATAGAAACATGGAGAAGCATAACTCCAATCACAAAAATAGTTGGACAATTTTATGAACAAAAACAAAACTTTATATATCTAAACTGTAGCAAGAGCATCCAGATATGAAATACATATGATTTAAAAGAAAAAAAATGCACTCCCATTTGTGACATAAAATATCATAGGTGCAGGGACATTCCATAATGCATTGAAAAACCTCAACCTTACATCCTGGGGAGGTGTCCCTTGTGTTCTAAAGACATAATCTACCTCTTTATCTAGTGGATATAACAAAGCAAAACACATTGATATGCATCACTATCCATACAAGAAGATGATGTAAACCATTTGTTTATCCTCAACACAAATCTGACCGAAGATTCTTCTATACAAAAAACTGCCTCTCCCTAGCTCTTTGTAAATCTTGATCTCAAAGTAGTCTCTTAAATCCTCAAAGCTAATATACTATTGTTTCACCATCTTGGTGAAGTCATTGTGAATGTGGATCCAAACGTATGGTTGGAAAGTCTCATTATAGTATATAGTATCAATGACATCACTTCATAAATGAGCATATGATATGTATATCTTTATGTACTTGAAGGTATTTCCCTTATCTGCAAACCGTGGGCCTCTCTGTCAAATTACTCACCATCATCTTTAGCCCCCTCGCTTATATTCACACACAAAATGTCATTGCATTAACATATATACCTCACCTTGTATGCACTTTTGGATGATGCGTACTCACCCAAAAACTGAAAAATCCCCGTACACTAGAGCCCAAATAGAGAAGACAACTACCTAATTGAACAGACTAGATAAAATGATTTAAGAACAGAAGAACATATTGATCAAAATGAATGGTTATTACTTTTTTAATATAGTATTGTCATAGAGGTGCTCAATCTAGAGAAATAGAGGAGTTGATAGGAGATGTCTATTTTTATAAAACTTTGTTTAAGTAGATAGGCTTTGTCTATATTGGAATTCGGGTGCATGAATTTTAATTCGTTAAAATATTACAAATTATGGATGATCTGTGGTCCAAGAGTTTGAAAAATAGTTTTTGACTTTCAAAGCTCCAATCATGTCTTGGCTTTATAAATTATTATGTCTACAAATGGAAAATAATTATTTATAGAGTTACAATGGTCTCGGATTTACAAATTCATATCATTACAAATAGCAAATATTTATTTTGAGAGTTACAATTATTTAACAATTTAGATGTGCTTAAAAAATTCGATAATTTGAAAAATGCATAATAAGTGTCTTTTCAATGGCTTCTTTCATCCATTGGAATGAATTTTTCTCTGATCCACTAGAATGGGATTTCAAGGATGTGTAAAGTATTGTCATTTCTAGATGCTGAAATGCTCCCTCACAATGTGGAAACTTACATAATCAAATCTTTTATGGTAAAATCATTGCCTAATTGTCAGGCTAGGCAGTAACTCCTCAAGGAAAAAATGATTCGTATGTTTATTCCTTCAGGGTGCCCTTATTATAGACGTGAGGAAGAGACTGTTCAGTTCATCTCCCGATGATTGTTCACATTACTTATTTATTTATTTACATTATGTTCACCCAATCCCGATGATTAGGTGTCAACATTCCCCCCCTTAATCTGAAGGGATGTTGGTGAGTCTAAGCATCATTCTGAATTGTTCAAGCTTTTCTCTTCCAAGCGCTTTGGTGAAGATGTCTGCAATTTTCTCATCAGTGGAACAATGACAGAGATGGATTGTTTTGGCCTCATCATGATGTCGAATCAGATGATATTTAGTATTGATGTGCTTCAATCGATCATGGAACTTTGGGTTCTTGGCCAACTTTATTGCACAGGTATTTTCAATCATGAGTGGAGTTGATTGTACTTGTTTTACCTACAAATCTTCAAGAATTCTCCTGAGCCACACAATTTCTTTTGTTGCTTCAGTTGCTTCCACGTATTCTGCTTCTGTTGTGGAATCTGCTGGAACTAATTGTTTGCGTGATCTCCAGGAGACAACTCCTAATCCAAGACTCATAGCATATCTTGAAGTAGATACCCCAGTTTCTTTATCTCCATTGAAGTCTGAATCAGAGTATCCAATCAAGTTGAAGTCTTCCACCTGTGTATACTTGATTCCAAAGTCTAGAGTTCCCTTCAAGTACCTTAGAACTCTTTTTGCAGCAGACCAATGTCACTCACAAGGCTTTTGCATAAACCTCGAGAGGATTCCAACAACAAACAAAATGTCTGGTCTCGTAGTAGTTAGGTAGTTGAGACTTCCTACAAGCTATCTATACTTTGTTGCATCCTCAAATTCTTTTCCTTCAATAGATGTTAGCTTTAAGTTTTGTTCCATTGGAGTAGTAAGAGGATTGCATTCTGTCATGCCAAACCTATTCAACAGATCTCCAATGTATTTCTTTTGAGAAAGCAATATGGACTTCGGATTTTGGGTTACTTCAATGCCAAGATAGTAATGAACATAGACCAAATCAGTCATTTCAAAACTTTTCCCCAATTCCTTCTTTATGGATGCAATTGTAGCTTTCATTGTTCCTTGTCATCAAAAGATCATCTACATATACCACAAGATATACAATTGTTTTGCCAACTTTCTTGACAAATAAAGTTGCATCATCAAGATATAATGTTTGAAATTGAGTTTCAGAAGATGCTCAATTAGTTTTTCATACCAGGCTCGCGGTGCTTGTTTGAAGCCATACAAGGACTTCACAAGTTTGCATACTTTATGTTCATGTCCTTTGACAGAAAATCCTTTAGGCTGAGACATAAAACATTCTCTTTTAGATCTCCATTTAAGAAAGTAGTTTTTACATCCATTTGATGGCCTTTCCAACCGTTCTGAGTTGTTAGTTCAAAGAGTGTCCGGATGGTAGCCCATTTTGCTGTGGGGGCAAAAGTATTCTCATAATCAACCCCTTCCTTCTGTGAAAAACCTTTTTCCACAAGCCTAGCTTTGTGCTTGTCAAGTGAGCCATCAGCTTTATACTTGTTCTTGTAGACCCACTTGCAGCCTATTGGTTTGGTTCCTAATGGAGGATCAACCAGCTTCCAAGTGTCGTTATTTATGAGGACATCATACTCCTTTTGCATCGCTTCTTTCCATAGTTTCCCAAGTCTCACAGCTCAGGATGGATTCTAGGATCTGCTCATTCGATTCCGAAACAGAACAAGGATCGTCCATGAAAGAAGTGGTTACATCATCTTCTGATTCCATTTACAATTGCAGGGCATGTCCGATAGTAAGGATGGGTCATACGTTTTCCTCTTCCGTTACATCCTCCACCGCAAATACAGCCTTCTTTCCGCCTGCTGGCTTTATAGGTGAATTTGGTTCTGCAGGTGGATATAACACTAAATTCTTAGTGTTATGCCCATTAGAAATGACCATATTCCCTAAGTGGCACCCAATATAAGTGTCTGCAATGGCCAGCCATGGCCTACCCAAAATTAGAGGATGACCACCCACTGAAGACTATGTATGTAATACCAGGAAGTCTATGGGGTAATGCCATGAGTCCACTGAAATTGTCACATCTTCCAAATTTCCTATAGGTTTGACTATAGAATCATCTTCTAATTCTAGTACTGTAGGTGTATGCTTTAAATTACGAAGTCCTAACGCATGCATAGTTTCAGTGGTGATGACATTGATGGCAGCTCCTAGGTCTACCAACACATTTGGAATCTCTACCCCATTAATCTGTACTGTCAAGATTAGGTTCCTCAGATCTCCATATTTCACTAGCATTGATTTTCCCATCATAAAGTCTGACAACTTTCCCATAACATGTATGGTAAGGGGATCTTTAATTTTCTTGGCGGGTTTCTTGGAACAATATTCCCTAAGAGTCTTTGCATAGATTGGCACATCCTTCATAGCTTGCAATAAGGGAATTTTAACAAATAAGTTCTGCAATTCTCCTAATAAACCAAATTCATATTAAGGACCTGGTTTACTCATGATTACACTCTCTAGGTAAGGTGGTTCAGATTGATGTTGCTTGGCAGGAGGTGTCTGGGTTCTATCAGTTTGCTTTGGCTCTTTACTGACTGGTTCTGCCTCCTTACCTTCACTATCAAGCTGTTCAATGATAATTGTAGGAGGTTGGACGTTAACTATCTGACCTAGTCACAGATTCATTTCATACAACTATGTAGTCTAGATACTATATGAAGTCAGGTTAAGAACATCAGCTTGATGAGCTCCCTTATTGTTAGGGTTAGGCTGCATTGGGAGCTGAGGACATGCAAGCTGGTTACTAGGAGGCACATTGGAGGGCAGTTGAAGCTGCTGTTGGGGCATCTGTTGTGGCATCTATGGAGGAAACTAACCAGGGGTGGATCCTCGCCAGGTTGGAGCCCACGGGGAGCTCGTACTAGCTTGGGGGTTCCACTACTACCAAGGTGGGTACTGGTATTGTGGCCACATGGGAGGATAAGGCATGGTTTAAGGATTCATATTACAATTATTAAAATACTGAGATGGATCCAAGTACATACCTTGATTTCCCATTGGTGGTCGAGGTTTCCATGGCTTCCATGATCCCATGAGGTACAGCTGCTCCATGTCCTCCCCCGTTCCTTGAAACACTACTTTCAAGCCTGGTAAGGAAGGGCATGAGCTTGTCGCATGATTGAGCTCGCAGATCACACAATCCTCTATGTAATTCAATGGAAATTCCCTCTCCAGATGCTTCTTTCTGCACTTTGGGCAAAATACTGCCATAGTCTTGTCCAGCTCTAGCTGCTTTTGTTTTACTTGCAAAGTGTCCATCTGTGCTGATAGGGTACTGAGGATATCTGTTCTCAGGTTATCTAGAAAATTTCCAATTCTACTTTTGTAACGCCCCCACCATATCCCTTTACTGAACAGACCCCCTTCTTGTTTCTCGCAAGCCCCCTTGAGCATTGAATACATAATTTGCAAATATCTTCTAACTTCTCTTTGGATATATCTCCCTTTTCAACAATGTTCAATAGTTCCATCGAGTATTCTCAAAGGGATCGAAGGAGGATAATCATTAATATTTCCTTATCCAGGTCAAAATTCCCCGACCTTTGTAAGGTGTAGTGGAACTTCTCCACACAATCTTCCAAGCTTTCATCTTCTTTTTGTGTGAACTTGAAGAGTTCCTCCTTAATGTTCCAAGATTTACAGTAATCCTGGTATTTCTCCAAGAAATCCATTTGCATATCTTCCCATGTAGAAATGGATTTTCCTCCAAGGTCCATGAACCATCGCAGAGTCGTCCCTTTTAGAGTGGAAGGGAAAATTTTCAGCTTCTGGGCATCTGTTGTGTAGTCATATGCCTGGCATACTATATCAAACTCAAATAGAAATGTGTCGGGGTCTTCAGAGATAAGCCCATGGAAGGTTGGTAAAGCTGCTAATGGAATAGGCTTTGTAGGTGCACCAGTTCCCAGATCTCCAATAAGGAAATCGATGGTGGAGTTTGTATGAGCCATGAATATTTTCCAATAATCACTAGGGATCTCAACAAGATTTGCAGAGGGTGGTAGAGGATTCTTTGTTACTGGGATTCGAGCTGCTTTGATAGCACTTCCCCAGTCCCTTGGTGATGAAAATATCTCCTCGACTCTTTCTCTTTTGGCCTGATGGCTAGATCCTTTGGCTACAACTCCCTTTCCTTTACTAGAATAGTCTAATTCTACCGATGCTCTACTTGCAACTTCCTCCTCTGCTAACACCAGCTCAAGATTCTCTAAATCAGGTCCACTGCTAGATGCTTCCTCCACGATCAAAGGGACTTGCTGTGTTGAGTCACCACAGAATGTCGCAGCCGATACTGGCTGTTCCACTGATTGTCCTTTTGACTTCACCCTTCTTTCTCCTGGTCTCACAGCTATGCGAGAGGATGCTTCAGATTCAGCCTTTGCTATGATCTCTTGTATATAGGATTTTCTTCCCAGGTCTGGTCTTTCGCTCCTTGGGGCTCTCCCTTTGCCCCTTTTATTAGGTTCTTTGTTCGTACAAAAGTTGGATTGATGGGGGGTTTCTCTATGAACCTACGATACTTCAACCCTGGAGTAAGGTGTCAAAAGATTGTTCCTCCCCCAGGATGAAAGAACTCATAAAAAGAAAGGCAGATATAGCAAAACCTAGGGTTTCAAGCCTAGAGTAGGGCATCAAAAGACTCCTCCCTCCCCAAGAACAAGAAACAAAAACAATAAAAAACCACGGAAAACCCTAATTTTCCCAGATCTGAAGCAGGGTGAAAAAAATTATCCCTCCCCAGGGTAAAAGCTAGGGATTTCCCAAAAAGAAAGCACACATAGGTTAAGAAAAAAACAATTCTAGCTAGAGACCTAGAGCAGGGCGTCAAAGGACTCCTCCCTCCCCAGGACAATAGAATGGCCCAAAATAAACAGAAAAACAAAAATGAACAAGCAGAAAGAGTACCTACGCTCAGGACCTGAAGCAGAGTGATAAAGCTCGTTCTCTCCCAAGGATGAGAGATTGACCCTCTAGTCAGTCTAGATCGTTGTTTGCACCTTGTTAGCCTCCCCGGCAATGGCACCAAATGTTGGTGTCCAAGTAGGGGTGATTTATCTACCTAATTTTGACATTAATCTTATCAATCTGGGTGCGTATCCTTTCAAGGCAATGTGCAAGGTATATGCTGGGGCAAACATGTAATCTTTCCCAACCAAGGGTTCATGTTTTAAGATTCAAAACATAAATGCAAGATTAACAATTTACAGAACTGCAAAAATAATCATAACAATAAAGAATTGTAACAACACACATAAACAGATAAATCACACACACACAAAGATGCAGCACCTGATCAGAAGATCGGGCCCAGCTCTTTGACCAGGGCTGCGTTAGCCACGAAGAAAATTAGAACAACAAAATGGATGATCTTTTATTAATCGGTAACAAAAATTTACAATGCTGATGGGAGAACCCCCATTCACAGGATCAACCTGCATTTTATACACAGCGAGGGAGATTAACAGATCTCCCGAAAACATAGCAACTGCAGATACAAAGATATACATTGGTTGGAACGGTATCAGCATCAAATGCCTGAGATAGCAGGAAGGCCCAAGAATAGTTCAATGAACCTATTCCCCGAACTGCGCGACCTCCTGCTGATCAGCCATTGCCAGTTTTGTTGCAATGCGCCAAGTTAAGGGTTCTTGTTCTCATGCTGCGGTCAAACACACAATTTAGTACCACAAATAGGTAGACTCTCTGCATTTTACTTCATTAAGTAAAATATTCCAATAGGAAAATAAAGGGGGAATTTACCTTGTGAGTTTAACATAACAGCATGGGTAAATGAGTACAAAAAGGTCAAAAATGGTAGTGGAAATAGGCAGAAAGATGCCCTGATTTGGTACCCAATAGCTTACACGGTGCAGAGACAAAGAAAGCAGTCTCTCAGAATCAAGCAGTATTGCTACCAGCGCAGGTTTGGCTGAACTGGAAGAAACAGCCAATGAACATCCAGATGGGGGAGGCCACAGGGCCTCCCCCCACAAGCCATAACAATGGGAATCAACCTCATGGGGACAAAAATGAATAGCCCTCAACTGGAAGCATAGAAAAGCCATTGGTACAACTTTCACAACAGCAGGAGAGGAACGAACCGGTAGATCTGAACAATGAAAAATAAAATAACCCTACAGCACCTGAAGAACCAAAGAAGGCATCATCTTCCACTTGCAAGCCCATTGCAGTAGAACAACCCAAGATTGAGTTACCTAGTCATAGAAACAATGCAAAAATACAATATATGAAAGACCATGCAGTGATAGGTAAATTTATAGGCTACTGGCCTACCAAAAAAGCTCTACAAGGATGGATAACCTCAAAGTGGAAGCCCAAGGGACATGTAACCCTACAACTAGGCCCTAAAGGTTTTTTTACAGCCATCTTCAACTGCATTGAAGACAGAAATCACGTTCTAGATGGAGGACCCTATTTCTTCAATGCAGCGGGTCTATTTCTATGAGACTGGTAGAAAGATTCAATCCAGACAAGGAAGACTTCAGCTGGGCACCAGTTTGGATTCGCATATATTCCTTACCTCTGGAATACTGGGATGAAGAATCACTTAAAGCTATTGGCAATGGGCTAGGAGAATTCGTGAAGACTGCAAAGGAAACAAAGCTTCACCGGTACACCTCATATACTCGCACCTGCATTTATATGAAACTTGGCAAGGCACTTACAAATTTAGTAAGTCTCCTTCACGATGACTTTGAATGGATTCAACCCATAAATTATGAACATGTTCCCTTTAGATGTAGGAAATGCCATGCCCATGGACATTTATTCCGTGATTGTCCTCTAAATGCCCCTCCTAAATCTATAGACCATGGGGGAAAATGTAATGTAGAAGGGTTTACCAAAGTTGCTAATAGAAAGAAGCCCAACAAAAAACCCCCTACAACACCAAAAAATGTAATACCATCCTCTGATGCACCATCCTCCAGCAACATTTTTGACCTTTTGTCAAACCTAGATATGCCAGAATCAGATCCTTCCAATATAACTAAGACAACTTCTGCGCCATCGACCAAACCTTTTGTTGTACCTACCCCTAATGATGCTAGTCAACCATCATTAGCGAATAACTCAGATCCACAACCAACAACCTCGCAACCTATCCCCCTTCAAGATCACAACAAAGCCCTTTGGTCTGCAAAAGGAATGGACATTGACAACTCGCTGACAGACCCACTCAACACAACCCATCACATGGATGAGAGCAGTCAACAAAGTCACATGGAAGAAGAACCTGAAAGCTTTGATCTGTGAGACCTAGACATTTTCAGTCTAGAACAAGCATGCAAAAAGAAAGAGTTCGACAAAATATCAGACACACAACTTGAAAATCTGGAAGTAGTACTCTCAAGAGTGCATCAGCATAGCACACTGGGCATACAACAAGGAAGCAGCTGGGATGGGAAACACATTACCAAAGATGCGAAGAAAAGAGGCAGAAAGACAGATTTACAATGCACCATCCTCATTGGGGAAATGCTAGTGGAGTCCGGAAGGTGCTCCAAGTTCACTAAATACTACAGATCCTTACCTACTGGTCAACCATGAAGCTCATATCATGGAATGTTCGAGGACTTAATAGTCCCAGGAAATACAGGATGATAAAGAACATGATACAACATGAAAGACCACATATTTTCTTCATGCAGGAAACAAAATGTAATACTAGCACATTAGCTTCCATTTTATCCAAAGCCTGGTCATGATTCCAAACTGTCATGGTAGATGCAACAGGAGCTTTGGGGGGGCTTGCTATAGCCTGCAACACGCAACACATCTCCCTTACAGACTTCCATGCTTCTTATCATTTTATCCAAGCCACTTTTCACATCATTGGAACGAATATACACGATCACTTGACAAATGTATACTTTCCTCAAGATACTATGCAAAAGACTACACTGCTAAAATCACTGGAAATTCTCAATTCCACAAGAACACATCCACTCTGGATCACAGGTGATGACTTCAATATGATCACTCAGCTAGAGGAAAAACAAGGAGGCAGAAGGAAGCTGGATAGTGAAAGCAGCAGCTTCAAAGAATACATTCAAAATAATTGGCTAATTGATTTACCATTTTATAATGGTCTTCTCACATGGAATAATAAAAGTTCGGGCTCTCAACAAATCTCATCCAGGTTGGACATATACCTTATCTCAGATAACTCAGTACATCTAGGATGTGATATTACCGCCTCAATACTCCCCATTGTAGGCTAGAATCACTAGCCCATTTCCCTGCAATGGATGGGTCCTGGAGATTCAAATAGGAAACCATTTAGATTTGAAACTTTTTGGCTCACTCACCCTAATTTCAAACATATGGTCAAATCATCTTGGGAGAGCTTTATTCCATCTAGCGGCTCAACTATGTATAAATTCCACCAGATATTGAAGCATATCAAAAGGAAAATCAAGTATTGGAATCACACCACATTCGGTAATATCTTTCAAGATCAAAAAGTGCTCGAGCAAAGTATGATAGAGCTATAGCAGAAGATCATTACAGGAGGCAGAACCGAGACTTTAGCAAGTCAAGAACAAGCTCTTCTTGCACAATTGTAAGAAACAAGGAAACAAGAGGAAATGCTCTAGAAACAAAAGTCAAGAATCAGATGGCTAAAATAAGGGGAAAGAAACACCAAATTCTTTCACCACACAACTATCAAAAGAAGAAGGAATAATACCATTTTGCATGTTCAAAATCCACAGGGAGAGAGAATGGAGAAACAGGAAGATATTGAGAGAGAGCTCACTAACCACTTCCAAATAGTACATCAAGAGCCACCTATAGATAGACAACCTGCAATAAATGAAATACTCCAGCATATTCCTAGAAATATAATAGAAGAGCACAATCATCTCTTGCTACGACCGGTAACTATGATGGAAGTAGAATCAGCTTCAGATCAATTGAAATATGGGAAGGCTCGAGGACCTGATGGCTTCACCTCTAACTTCTACCATCACTTTTACGATTTAATCAAAGAGGAAGTTTGGAATGTGGTAGAAGAATCATGAGCTATGCATTGGCTACTTCCTTCTCTCAATGCAACATTCATAGCTCTCATGCCCAAAGAAGATCAGTCGAGTACTCCGGAGAAGTTCAGGCCCATCGCTCTATGCAATGTCATATACAAAATCATTTCGAAAGTCATTGCCAATCACCTCAAACCGCTTCTCCCTCTTCTCATTTCACCGGAACAATCTGGCTATGTTGAAGGATGTCAAATCTTGGATGGCATCATATTGACTCATGAAATCATTCATTCCTTAAAGAGCAACAAACAGGCAGGTATGCTTCTTAAAATTGATCTTTCTAAAGCTTTCGACAAACCAAGCTAGTCTTATATAAAACAATTGCTTACTGCCTTTGGCTTTAGCCCGACCTGGGTTATATGGCTTATGAATCTAATATCCTTCCCCTTCTGCTCCATCATTGTTAATGGAATCCCCTCCAAACCCTACTGCCCATCTAGAGGAATTCTTCAAGGTGACCCTTTATGCCCCTTCCTCTTTATTATTATGGCAGAAGTTTTGGGTTGCCTTATAAAGAATGTTGTTCAATCTCACGACCTCAGAGGCATCTCTACCCATGGAACCTCTGCTATAACTCATCAACAATTTGTTGATGACAATATGTTGTTCAGACATCCTTCTGTCAGTGAAGCCCGCACCTTCAAAGCTCTACTAGAAACCTTTTCGATGGCCTCAGGAACGACCATTAATACTTCCAAATCTCAAATTTTCTTTCTCCACACTCCTCCCGCCGCTCAAAGAGTAATGCCAGAATCATAGGATTCTCACAAGCTAAACTTCCATCTAAATATTTGGGCGCTCCACTGATAGATTCAGCCTTAAAGCATGCAACCTGACAATAACTCATTGAGAAAATCGAAAGCCACTTATCGTCCTGGACCTACAAAACTCTCAACATCGCAAGCAGGCTCATTCTGATAAAGGTAGTTTTACAATCCATGCCTCTCTATCTCTTCTCAATTCTTGCAGCACCGAAATGGGCACTCAAAAAGATCAAAAATTTGCAACGCAACTTTTTATGGGGCTCCACACGGTAAAACCATAAATGGGCATTAGTAAAATGGGTCACGATCTTCACACCATAAAAGCAAGGGGGTCTAGGATTGCGAGACCCGCAACACAATAACACATTAATGGGAGCACGAATATGGTGGCAGTGGGTTTCAAGCCCACAGAAGCCATGGGCCCAAATATGGACTGCAAAATATGTGAACAATCGTCCGCAGGAAGAGCTGATTAGAATCACCACTACAGACACAAGATCTCTAATTTGGAATGCAGAAAAATAGCACAAAGAGCTAATACAAAAGCACAACTTCTGGGAGATACGCAATGGGTGAACTGCGTGTTTTTGGATAGATTCATGGCAACAGATGCCAAAAACTGCAGAAATACTCCCCCCTATTGATGGAAACAACATCAACCAGACTAACCATGTAGCACAATACTGGACTCAAAGTACTAATCAAGGCTTTAGGCAATGAACACCTATTGAACAGATAATACAGCATGAAACTGAAGCCTATAACTCAGATCTACACAAAGAACTCACCAGCAGGAAAATCAGATGTACTAATGGAAAAGATGTTCTGAGATGGGGTTACACCCCAAGGGGAACTTACACAACAAAAGAAGCATATAAGTTGATGCTCCAAACACAGGAACCAGTTGATACTGCTTGGACTCATCTATGGACTACAGGAATATGGCCCAAAATCTCTACCTTCACTTGGTTGCTCTATCATCAAAGAATTCTCACTTGGGATAGTTTAATTAAAGGAGGATTCCAGGGACCCTCTTATTGTCCTAATTATCAAAAACAAGGAGAAACTATTCAACATCTCATGGACTTCTACTACATGGCTAACCAATTATGGGAAAACTCACCTTCAGATGTCAAAGACCTTGCAAAATCTTAGGGGATATCAAAGGCACCATCCGCAATTGGCCCCCTATGCCATATAAAAGCAAACTTCTAAATGCACTATGGACAATTCTCCTGGGCTTCCTTTTCTAGAAAAATTGGAAGGAAAGGAACAAAAGAATTTTCAAAAATCAAAGCACTACTTTGGAGATTATCTAGACCAATTTATGTCAGAATATTCAAAAAATCCTAGCTCTCCAACAGTGGAGTGTTGAGGACTTTCCCACTCAAGCACAGGAACAGAGCATATGGGACAACTGGAAATTAAAGCTCCCACGGGTTCAAATTAATCCAACAAAGCAAGCATTATCAACAAGTAGCCATCACATTGGAACCGCCCTCCAACAAATGTGATCAAACTAAATTTTGATGGGGCCTCAAAAGGCAACCCAGGCAAACTAGGACATGGTGGAATTTTTAGAGGTCAAGAAGGTCGACCTTTGCTAATATACTTTGGTTCAATTGGATGGGACACGAATAACTCTATAGAACTGGAAGGATTGTGGCAAGGTATGAACTTAGTGCATCAACATAATTTTCATCCTATTATAATAGAAAGGGACTCCCAAATTCTAATACACATGGTTACCCAGATAAAACTAGGAACCATAGCTTCAAGAGTCGCTACTAGCTGGAGACTATTGACCAGGCTTGAACCAATAGAGCAATGGATAAAAACAGATGAGCTACCACCTTCATTCATGTCAAAAGAGAAAACAATAAGGTGGTCGATCTTTTGGCAAACATAGGAGTTGAACATGATCAAGTCCTACAATCTCGAACAATCAATATTTTACATGACCAAGCTCAATTACAAGCCTGCACTAACCTAGTGCATAAGGAAGCACATCTCCCAGATGCAGGTGCTCAACAAGGACAATTAGGTGGCAGCCGAATGGAACGACATGTGGCTAGACCACATGGCCCTCCATAATCTGGCACATTGGTCTAAAGATGGCATTAACAACAGCCATAAATGGCATTTAAGAGGGCACCGTCTCTAACCTGCCTGCAACCACCCACCTCAGCTCCACGAAAAAATGAATTCCGGTGATAATCTTACCACTGCACCTATCCATCATCCTCTGCCTCTGCAATGCCTCTACCCTCAAGCTACTACAGTACCCAGCTCTCGTACTACCACCAGGAGGCACTGCCACCTCCTCTGCTGCATTGATTTAGGCCCAGGAATTCACTTCACTCAAAGCCTGGCTTGCCATTTTATCTTCCACTCGGCCTCTATAGCTATTCCCTCCTCAGAGCCACCCGTAAATTTTACTGAGCCTCTGCATCACTCTAAGCCCAATTTCGGAAGAAATTATTAAACCTCTAACGCCAACATGCCGAGAACGCATCATCATATGTGCAGTCATAGGGGTGGAAGCAGAGGAAGCTTGGCTCATCCCCAACATTATCTGATTTTTTATTCCACTTCCTCTCTAGCCCAGCAGATAACATGGTGCTACCCAAACACTTGTAGTGGTAGAGGCCACTCTCAACCTCACCTCCTCCATTTGATGCCCCCTACCTCACCTCCCAGTGGCATTCCTTCCAATCCTGCTTCGCCTCCCAAGGGCAATCCTTCCAATCCACAGCCGCATCTCCATTCCACCCAATTCACCTTTCGTTCATCCATGAATAGGCCCATCATCACTACCACTATCTCCATAATATTTCACAAGACGAAGTAAGGAAATGAGGTACAGGCCACTGAAGGTGGTGGCCTCACTAGACCAATTAAGGAGTAGGCCACTACAGGTGGTGGCCACACCAGAGCAGAACTGGCCATGGCTTAGATGAGCACCCATGGAGAAGGGACGCGGCAAACTGAGAAGGATATGGGACAAAGAGGGAAGGAGGTGGACCAGGACCAGCATGCAAAAGAAGACATGGATCCTTACCGTTGTTTCATAGAGGAGGAACAACCAGCATAGTAGGTAGAAAACACGGAGGCTTCACAACAGGCAGGTGTCGACATGGAGGATTACAGGTGCTTCATCATGGAGGAACACCCATCATCTCTGCCTCGCTCCTAGTCAGCCACACTGCTTGCCACGTGTTTGCCACATAGCCCGCCACATAGCCTGCCACGTGTCTGCTACTCTCAAGTTTTTTTTGGGAATTTTGCTTTCTATTTTCTTTAATGGGGGTTCTAGAAAAATTGATGGTATTAGGTTCCTTGGGTGGTTTCTATTTCACCTTGAAAAATTGATAAAAAATTGTGTGCAATTGCTGGTTTCCCCTGCGTGGGCAGCAAGTCAAATTTTGCAATCTTTTTTTGATTCGAATTGGTTTCCCATTATGGGCAGTCCAAACTCTGTTTCTGTTGTTTTTTTCCAACACTCTGGCATGGATATGCACAGGCTAAGGCCTCAGTGCACAATATTTTTTCAGTAATAGATTTAGCCTAACTTAGAAACAAAAATAACCGTTACTTAATAATATTTGTTAATATCATAATTTAAATATTATTTTTCAAAAATAGTCGTTATTTGAAATTTGGTCTCTACATTTGTCTCTATTTAAGTTGTTCTCATGGTTTGTCTCTTCATCTGGTCCTCATGATGAACCACACTAGTTGGTTCAAAACGCGTCGGCCAAAAAATTATGTTATGTGATTTCTACCGAAAGACTTTTCGTTATTCATTATGGATCACATAAGCTTTAGTAAATAATATTTTTGTTATAATAGTTATTTATTATTATTTATCAATATCAATATATGAGTATATATAATTTATACTATTAATGCTTATTGCCATTTTTAACAAACCGTTTAACTAATGTGTTTGGGTTTAATAATATTAACAATGTTCAGGTTTATTAATCACTTTATTTATAATATTAATAATATTATGGGCTTATCAATCTTTTGAGTTTAAAATATCAATCCTTTGGGTTTAAAATATCAATCCTTGGGTTTCAAATATTAATTCCTCAGTTGATAAATATGTTCTGTTTTTAATATTGATTCGTTGGGTTTGTTGATCCCTTAGGTTTATATTATTTATCCCTTTGGTTTACTAATTCCTTGGGTTTACAATTTAATCCCTTGGGTTTAAAATATTAATAATCCCTTGGGTTTATTAATCCATTGAGTTTAAAATATTAATTACTAGGGTTTATAATCCCATGTATTTTTAATATTGATTCTTTGAGTTTATACTATTTATCCTTTGGGTTTACTAATTGTTTAAGTTTATAATATTAAACCTTCTGGTTTATTAGTTGATTTGGTTTATCATATTAATAATTTCTTAGGTTTATGATTTAATATTTTAGGTTTATTAATCGGTTAGGTTTAAAATATTAATTCTAAGGGGTTATTAATATCTTGTGATCAATATTTAAAACACCAAAAATTATTAAACCCAAGAATTAATAAACCTTGGAGTTTAATATATGAAAATTTGAACCCTAGGGTCTTTTATACTAAACCCTAGAGTTTAAGTTTTATAATATATTATTATTACGTATTATTATTAATTATATTTATTATTTACTATTATATTTATTAATTTATATATTATATATATTATTATTTATTGATTCTGACATTTATTCCAAGTATAATATAATTTATATTTAAGATTTATATAGTTAGTAATACTAATTATTCTCAAGAAAATTTATTATATATATAAAATAAATTGACAATTATATTTTTTTTTTCTCAGTAAGTACTAATTCTATTAAAAAAAGGTAAAAATACATTTACAAGGAGGTCGAGACCTCAGAGCAGAGCTAAGACTGTTCATCAGCATATTGCGACTATCCCATGGATGGGAAAACCAGATACAACATTCCAAAACACCAGATATTGAGAATTGTGCATGTTGGAAAACCATAGAAAGATAAGAAGGAGGTCAGTAATCAAGTTGTCTGTACTGACCAGATGCCCAAAGGTGAAACAACTGCATAGCTGAAGACTTTTTGCAAAAAGACATTGTCAAAACCAGATAAACATAAGCAGCGACCTAGAGAACAGAGAAAAAATTGGGGATGCAATCATGGAACAGGAGGCATCAAACGTCCGATTCATGGTCCTTAAGTTCCTCCACTACCAGGCACACAGGGCCCAAACAAACATCGCCAACTGTGGTGTCAGCCTTCAAACCGCTGCCATCAGGAATAGCTAACGAACGTCGGATGCCATAGGAATGACTTGCCGGATCAACAGAACCCGAGACACCCTAGAGGATGCCGTCAGGTTGCTTAATGTCTTCAGGCATACCTCCTTCTGCCTGCAAATCATCAGAATTGAAAACATTTCCCATGTCTTCTCTGTTCTGCTTGCCACCCTGAGACAGCGATGCTCAAGTATGCATAGAAGTGCTAGATTGAGCTTCTTCCTCTGCAAAGATGACAGTGATACTGGCCGAGAGGATGGGCTTGTTGAGACGACTGTGAAATTTGAAATGGGTAGTCTGGAAGGTGTTATGCAGGAAGGGCCTATCACCGAGACAATTCGGTTGAGGAATTTCCGAGGGAGGGGATACAGGCGCCATGGGGATAACAGGGGACGGAGCAGGCTGAGATCTCCCACGACCTCCATGCCTACCACCATCACGACAATGACCACATTCACGCACCATTTTCCAGAAGCAAAGATAGCGAGAAGGGAAATGAAGCAGGCAAACATGAAGCGGGAGCCGAAGTAAGGGAGCCACTGACAATTCAGAAAATAGAGATTCAAGGCAGCCTCCGAAGCGCTGCAAGGATACAGAGTATGATGCGAGCAACTGTAGGAAGGCCAGGGGAAAATGAGGGATGAGAGAGCCAACGTCCCCATAATTAAAATCGCGAGCGAAGTTTCTTGATCGACAGGAGCAGTAAATGCAGAATGCCAAGTAAGCAACAAGTACCCAGAGTGAGCATGCTTAAGCCAAGGGAGGCGTGACGAAGTGTGTGATCCTGCCACCTGCAGGACCAGACGCCGGCGCAAGAAATCCTATCCATAAATGTGGCAATTAAACACCCGCATCCGGGTAAATTGACAATTATATTAACAAACCTATAATAATTATTTATTTATGATAGCATAATAGTAGAGATAAATATATATTATTAATAATAGCTAAATATTACTAATATATTATATTCTAATTTATATTCGTTTTATTATACTAAAAAACTTTATTATAACGTAATATTGTAATTAATATATAAATAATATTATATTTTGTAAATATTATAAAAAATAACTGACTAATTATTACTTTATAGAAGTTTTAAATCATGAGAAAATAGTAGCCTCTAACAAAATATACTACCTTATTATGTGGTGTGGTCTTGATAATGTATATCGAGGTATATCAAGCACATTAGTAAATGTAGTTGTAGATATGGTAAATAACATTTACATAAATTTTAAAAAGTGTATATATTATTATTATCTAATTTTAAGGTCACGACCAAGCGAGACCCAAATTGGTGTATGAGACCCCCTTATTTGTGGGACAAGGGACCCACTTTCATGCATCCATTGGATTGGGCAATCTACGAAGGGATACATATTCTACCTCCCTCTCATTTTGAACCTGTGACTTCTTAGGAGGAAACACATGCTCTTAACCATTAGGCCCTCTTAGGAGGAAACACATGCTCTTAATCATTAGGCCAACTCAAGCTGTATACATATTAATCAATTTTACGATATTTTTATAAAGTAAATTATAAAATACAAATTTATATATTTTCATGTGGATGTCATATATTTTCAAATAAAGTGAAATAACTAACTTTAGAGACAATAAAATTATAAGAAAC